>OMLM01014035.1:312986-326416 GCA_900302695.1 Helostoma temminkii | reverse complement strand
GTATTGTACTGTACTGTACACAGTTGTCATGTATTTGACATCTGTCAGTCATTTGAAGTAGTACCCTTTACCCTAAATTGTAACAAATACTCAACTGCTACAAAAAACGTGTAAATGGATCAGTGGTAGCACAATTTACTGAAACAAATTCAAATGTGATTAAATACCTCTCTACCCATTTTATTTAAAAAGTATAATGTCCAAACAGTATTTCTAATTTCTGAAATAATAATGCTTTGACTCATAACACCACCGCAGAAAGTCATTAGCCAAAATCTCCTTTTTCCAAAAGCTGAGACTGAATCATTGGTGAACCTTATGACATATTGTATTATGCACCAATTGAGTCATTACTTTATAAAACAAAAAGAAGGGAACACTAATAACAATAACAATAGAGCTAGCTGGAGAAGCCACTGTTAACTCTGACACAAAGTGATCTGTTAGCACAAAAAACAATGTAGCAACTAAAAGATCAAGTTTAAAATGAGCCATGATGTTTGTGTGGAGCTCCTGTGGCTGTGCAGTGTTACAGTACAGGTTTATATGGTAACACTTTTTGTTTACAATCTTTTTCAACAAATGAATCAATGCATGCAATGATAGAAACTAACATGAGTTTACGCACGTCAGTTTTCTCTACACAGTAAATGCTTATTGCTGTGTTTACCTGTTGCAGGAGGAGTGCACAATGGCGAGTACGTGTCCTGGCTGTACTGTTATGATCCTGTAATGGATGTGTGGGCCAGGAAGCAAGATATGAACACAAAGCGTGCAATTCATGTCCTAGCCGGAATGAACGACCGCTTATATGCTATTGGTGGAAACCATTTGAAAGGTGGGTACTCCAGGCTTTCAGGACACAAACACAAGATTGAAAAATTTTGTTTCAAAACTGAAAAATCTGCTGCAGGCGAGGCTGACCTTCATTACACCGTATGACCCTTTTCTCTTTCACACTTCATCATTCAAGGCTCGACATGAAAAAACTGAGAACAAATGAGTTGAGCACATTAGTTGTGCTTTATATCAGCAAAACACTGAGCAAAACTCAGAGATGACATTTGAATGGGGATTATGAAAAGCTGAACTTGTTTGTCTTAGTCCTTCTGTACTAATTTATATAAATCATATTCATATGGTGTATGATTTGTTATTTCTAACAAGCTTCTCTCTGCCACTGTTTAACTGAATGTGACATAATAAACTCATATTTTTCACTGTTCCTCTTTCTCACAGGTTTCTCTCATTTAGACGTAATGTTGGTTGAGTGTTATGACCCCAAAGCTGACCAGTGGAATATCCTGCAGACACCAATTCTGGAGGGTCGCAGTGGCCCGGGGTGTGCTGTTTTGGATGACAGCATCTTCCTTGTAGGGGGCTACAGCTGGAGCATGGTAAAGTATATTTTTTACAGATCAGATGATATTATATTGATATTATACATGTCCAGGTTTCTGACTGTGTAGCTGTAGCTGTGTTTTGATTTCTTGCCATCTCGTCCGGTATCTTCTCAATGTTTTATCCTGAGACTGTCCTGTTGTGCACATGAATTAGTACGACTCATAGTTGTGTTTTATTGCTAAGTTATATCCAGCAGTTGTGTGAAACAGCATCAGACTTTTCAGCAGATGCCCCAAAACATTTTAATGTTAAAGAGACAAAGCCCTCTAGTGGCTATGAATATGACAAGAGCAAAGGAGGATGTTAGGTCACTTTATAAAGCAATACAGTCTGTATTAGGTCGGGGTAGATGGGTCAACAAAACATTCGACTTAAGAGATAATTAAAAGATTTTTCTACGAGTCACCGTTTATTGCTTCTCTCAATTACTTTATGACGAGTCATAAATATACACCTTAAAAAACGTTTGGGTCACATGGAAATGTCTTTGTTTTCCATGAAAACGTACATGTTTATGTTAGCTGTGCCAACATAATAACAACAGTGCAGCAGTGTTTTCTAATGATCAGTTAGTCCTTTAAATTGAAGTGCATTAGCAAACACAAAATCCCATTGGAACAAAGGACTGATGTTTGTTGATAACGGGCTTCTGTACGCTGACGTATGTTCCATTAATAAAACGGCTACAATTGCCATTCAGAACATTACCAATGTATTTCTTATTAATGTGACCTTAATGAATAATGTTAATAAGTAGGGCATTTGTTGGGAATTGTTTTCATCTGCTTATTAATAGACATTTTATGCACTTATGAGTGTTTACTGTATGACAGCGTATCATTAAGGCCCATTTATGAGTTTTTTATAGTTTTTAGACAATGATCAGTGTGTATTATTAGGATTAGTTCACTGTTGCTTTTTATCTTTTCATTGAATTTGTTAACCATTGTTTTTAATAGCATTTTTATAAAACACAGTCTTTCCTCTTCAATGTGAGAAAGCCAAACATCAAAGGAGAGAAGAGAACAAAGAGAATTACATGATTTTTGTTTTTTCTCAGGGGGCCTATAAGTCTTCTACCATCTGCTACAGCCCAGAGAAAGGAACATGGACAGAGCTGGAGGGAGAAGTGGCAGAGCCCTTAGCGGGCCCAGCCTGTTCCACCGTCATACTACCTGCCTGCCTTCCCTTTAACAAATGACAACTAATCCAACTGGCCAGCAGTGAGGGTGAGGAGCAGCAGAGTGATTGAGGGGAGGACCATCAATAAGCAAAAGAGTTGGCAACAATTTTGTGACAATTTTGTGGGGGTGTGTATAAATTATTTTTTTACAGGTTTGACCAGAGCACTTTCGTTATTCCCTACTGAAGGTTAAAAAAACAAAAAAAAAAAACAAGAATTGTGTAACTCATGTATTTGAGCTCATCTGTGTTCTGAGAGATGGTTTCATATTTGATTTTATTTAACGATAGTAAGTGTTTTTGGCTTCTCTTCTATAGCACGCATAGTGTTGATGAATTATAGCTTTCAAATCCATTGTATCTTGTATTCAGTAGATGCGTAATTCCAGCATAATGCAGTGTTGTTTCACAGACTGACGCTGGTAGAAAAGGTGATCAGTCCCAAATTATCACGAGGTTCAGTAAAACTAGGGCTGGGTGAGTAACATTAGCTGTGATGATCAAAGTGTATAAATATTCTTCATCACTCATGTTTTTCTCTGGCTGTACTGTGCACTTACCTTGCTGTGGCACCTGGCTGAATTTGTTACGCAGCTGTTTTGTTCTCTGAAAATGAACTTGTCTCTAAAAACTGAGACATTTCCACTTGGTATGAGGAAAAATAACTACACTGGCAAGCAAGTGTAGTGGACGCAAATCGCAACAGGAGGCAAAGGGAAGACATTGTAAAAAAGAAAAAAAAAAGACAGTTACACAGTGGGCTTTGTGAGAATGTGTCCATATCACCCAGCCCTAATTTTGTAACTAATTACCTTAATTTACAACCAGGCTAAAGCTGTGTTTCTGTATAACTTGTTGAACAGAGGATTTCTAACAGGTTATCAGCTCGACAGAAACTTTGCCAAATGTTTGTGGCAACTGTGCCGCAAGAAAAACAATTTACAGATTTACCACTGATTCTTAAAGTTCACATATCGCACTGATTTTCATGTTGATTATACAATGATGGTACAATCAAATTGTAACTGCTAGCCAATGTATTTATGGGTGGCATGTTTGGGTGTAAAGATGGGGGGTGTTTGTTTGATTTGTTCTTCTTTACAAGTTGATGTTAACAGGCCTGTTTATGAGGCCATACAGCATTACCTTGATGAAAGTTTAATCTTTAATGTATGAAAAACAAATACACATACAGTGGTCCTTAATGCACTAATAGTGAACTTTTAATTCAGCAAATGAAGTTCACTGAAATGTAAAGTTATTAATGTGATGTGTTTAAAAAATATCCACAAGAATCCAGTCCAGTCTATGTTATTAGGTTTAAAAAGCTGACTCTAAATATTGATGCAGTACCTGCTAAATTCTGTAAAGATTTGTTGATTTCATTCTTGTACATAATCGCTTGCAGTGAAACATTTTTGTGCACTCAACCTTGGATTTATTCTCAAATCCTGTTATGTCCTTTGCATTTTAGAATATGAAAATAAATTGACTCTTGATGATTCAAATGCCACTTTCAGTTCTTTAACATTGTGTAGCTAGATTTGAGCAGTTTCATGAAGGAAGTAATAAGGATATATTTTAATATTTAAAATGTTATCTTTTTAAAAAATGTATTCTATTTTTTTCTGTTTAATTGAGACTTTAAGGAACTCAGGACTGGTAGGATTACATTTGTGTGAAGAAGTGAAGAAAGCAAAGTTTTGGTTTGTAAAATTCTGATATATTCATAAATATGCATCACAATAACCAAAACTCAAAAGACATTTCCATAATGCTTGCTTGTTGCAAACACCTGGCCAAAGTTCAAGATCACTAGAAATAAATTACAACTGTTAAAACAATTATAAAGGAAAACAGCAAATGCTTAAACATGAAATGGTTGTTGTGGATTATGTATGTATAGTAGTATTTGCTGTTGGTTAGCTCAAAGCATTTCACCAAAGACCCAAGTGCAAATACTATACTTGAGATTTGTACTTATTGCACGTATAGTGCTGGACTCAAGTAAAAGTACTTCACCACTTTCCACCACTACAGTGTCCTGGTGTGGTTAGACATAAAATAAAGCCAGTATGAGTTAAAGAAAGATCAATTTAACTTGCATCTCACCTCTGACCACCTAACCCTAATACTTATATTTTATCAATTATCTATCAATCATCTCCATACTGTTATATTTGCTAGATTATTAAGAAATGTAAGCCTCGTACAAGAAAAAAAAAAAAAAACAGCATCACACGAAGCAGCAGTGTGTACAATGAGAACCTGATGTTCACCCTCAGGACAGCCGCTCATCCCAGACCTGATTTGATTTGCCAGCTATATACTACCAACTGTCCCCTACACATACATACACCTGGCGGTTTACTTCCTTTGTTTTTTTCTCTCTTCCCATGGCAGCAGATTCTCTGCTTGGCGTCTCCACTTCATGCATCCTCTTGGCCATGTGCCTAGAGGATAAGACAGCAATTATTTCCTCACAGAGATGATTTTGCTAGATTACATAAATCCATATCTAATTCAAACAATATGGTATCAAGACATTAGGAAATAGTGTCACAAAGTGTCTGACAGCGACTGAGCTCCTGCAGTCTAGCAGTGTTTGAATGCTTCCTGTGGTCAGCGGTAGATGAAATGACTGCTGACTAACATAAACCCGGTTTCTGAAGACAAAGATACAGAAAGTTGTCCCAGGGCAAACATTAAGAGGTTTACACAGAGAATTATATTTTAATGTGAGCGTGTGGCACGTGTGGATTTGAAGACTTCATTTACCCTTCAGTGTTGGTGGCAGCAGATGGTTTCTGCACTGTTCCCAGTCCCACTGCTAACACCTCTTCCTCAGCTCGGGGAATAAGAGGATTGGTAAAAGTGAACACAGCTGACCTTTTAATTAACTACATGGACCATAATGGCTCTATTTTCACAACAGAAAAATTATTCTCTGTCCTTGGCTCTAGTTTCATCAAAGTACAGACACAGGTCACACTTCTGTGGCTTGGGAGTGGTTTACATATTTCTAAAATAAGAATTTTAACATTAACATGTATATTTGTACTATCCTCACCACTGCACATTGAATCTACCACTGCTAAACACTCAGCAGTCAGTTCACTTGGTGCAGTTTAATGAAATAATTCTGCAATAAGCCCTGCTTCAGTGATGATAATAGCTTTTAGTTTTTGTTCGGACTGTTATGGAAAGGTGGCAAAACAGTACAAACAGTGTCACTGTAACACAATACATTTCTACAAAATACAGCTTCCAAAAAGATAGAACACTTATATAAATAACTGTGTGAATAAGAAAATCAACATATCTTAATATCTGAGAAACAAACATTTAACATTTTATGCATGAAAACCACCTTTTACATTTATAAGCATAGTTTTCTGCCAAGAATTTTTGTGTCAACTAACCGTTTCGATTCTACTTATGTAACTATTATGTTAATCCACAACAACGCATCATATTTTCTGAGCTCTACATCTATCAATTTGCAAATTGCACAAACCACTGTGACATTTCATTGTGAACATTTTCTCTTCTGACAGTTTTCGGTCTCATCTACTCTCGGAGTAAGTTTCAGACACTTTAGTGGCACAGTCGTCCACTAAGTTCACCAGTTTTTTGATGTTTGTTGCTGCTGTTTGCTTGCAGGTTGTGTACATTTGGATTTTTGCAGCACTTTTCTCTGAAACAGTGCTTCCAGAAACAATACTACCTGAGAAAAAAAAGAGTGAATTAAAACATCACACTTGTGAGCCAGATGCTTAACAATGAACTGAAACTCTATAAAGCTCAATAATGGCACATTCACACCCAAGGATACAAAGTAGCTGTCCATAGTTGGCAAACCTGTAGTTCTTGTGTTGTAATCTGGACAGACGTCCTTTGACATAACTGCTGCTGTAAGGTTTTTCCAGTGATTATGCAAAATGTTAAACATATACACATATATACATATACATATAATATACATAAATATACCCTAATTCATTCACATCACTGCCTCTCTTCTTTGGTTTGGAGTCAAAATAATCTGATTGGCTCTCTCCCAGCTGTAGCTTGCAATGTGTCAGAGGATATTTGCATAAAATTGAGCTTTTCTTCATTTCTCCCTGTAGTGTAGCTCTGCGTCTCTGAATCTGTCATGCTCTGTTGGGGGTACAGGGCTGTAAAGCCAGTTAACAATGAATGTCAGCTGTTGCTGTCCCAGGCTTTTGAATCTGTATCTGTTTAAACTATGTTAAGCTCAAGGAGCTATAGATTTAGGTGTTAATTCTCTATAGGTTTATCATAAGTGGCTCTCTGCAATCTGCTTTCATGCAACATTATTATTATACAAGAGCTGAATAAATTGCAGCTGATTTAAACTGAGCAAATTAACTGAATACGTCTGTCCCCACTGCTTCTTTAATTATTTAGGAAGTTGGGGGTGGTGGGTTGGTTCCCAGAAAGGTTTGGGCCAGCCCTGCCTACACATAAATAAGTGCACCTGCAGAAAAGATTAATACTGTGCGTTGATCAAAACCTGAGCCTCCTGTGAAGTCCCTTCCTCCCTGGACCCGCTACGTGTCAGGTATGTAGCTTTAGTCCACCATCTAGTGGTAACTGCACCTGACTCTATTTACATGCGCTTATTCCACCAGACCAGCGTTTTAAATGAGCAACGCTCTGTCGACCTGTTGCATTTATATGTTTCCAAAAACTCATTTTATCTTTGGACAGGCAAATAACTTCCCGCCGTTAACGAATTGCGGCTGTACAATCGCAATTAAGTCTTAAACTGAAGTTTGAGGACACAGCCATTCATCCCAAACCACATAAAGTGACTCATCACGGCAGCCTGCTAGTGAAGATGATTGGGACTGTTTCCATGCCTCGCTCCGGTCCCCATGCCTGTTTACGTTCATCTGTGCCACACTCCTCTGGCTCCAAGCCACCTCACGGTATTTATAGACATACAGCGGCGATCATCACTCAAGGAATCCTCGCGAAATCATCCTCGAACCACTAAACTTGGACTAAGTGAGAAGGCTGAATTTAGGATCCACCTGATCGGGGCTCTCTGAAGATGAAGGAGCGCGCGTCATCTCGAGGTAAAACTGTCAAATTCATTAATCGTTTCATTAGTTAATTGACATTTTTGTTTCCTCTCGTGGGCGCCGCATTCAAATTCATCCTCCAGTGCACATTTTTAGCATCTTATTATTTTCTATTTTTACTTGCCATAACTGCTTCTCCGTGGTTGTTCTGTCTCCACTTGGTTGTGCGTCAAAGCACCAGAACTCCTGAAGAATAAAGAATCTTAATTAGTAATACCTGTTAACGGGCTAGCTAATGTATTTCTGGCGACCTGGAGCTGACGTGCACAAATTAGATGAGGGGGGCCGTCTGTTGTTCCAGCAGGTCTGCAGCGCCTGCACTAATTAAAGCGAAGGAGATCACAGGAGCTGCAGAGAGGAGCAATATGAATTTAAAATAAACGAGCATCTTCTCACAAGTGTTTTAACTTTAATGAATTACAAAGATAAGGTCCTGCAGCAGTAATTGTTGTCTGTAGGTTTACTGATGTTCTAATTTATACAGCAAGCTTATCAATGCTACCATTCGTGATTATTAATTATTATTATTTTTTATTTTTTGGGATGAGTAACATAAATGTGATGGCTCCACAATGCTTATCATCCTAGTTTGTTTGCCCCTGCTGCTTTTACAAGGTGTGTCTGCTGATACAAGCGCTTGACATTTAATTTCCACACAGCTCTGACTGCAAAGCTGCCTGATAATACAAGGTATCACATATCTTTTGAACTTGCATGGCTGTGCCACAATCAAACGCAGCCCGCCCATCAGCAGCATAAAGCTGCGATCAAGCCACCCCTGTGAATGTGTGCGCTGACCTTGTAGCCTCTCCGAGCTTTCAGACGTGCGCTGTGATGAATTTGAGGGCAGAGCTCAACTCAGACTGTGTCCAGTTCATGTCTTAGAAGCCCTGCTGCTGATGAGTGAGTCACTGTGCCTTTGCTTCAGCTCTCCCACACTCAGTCATCTTCCTCTCAGCTCCAGCTCACTGGAAACAGCCTTGTTTTGTCTGTCTCTGACTGGCTTGCCTCAAACCAGCTTTGTCACCTCATCTACCCCATATTCTTCTGTCTCAGCTACACATGCACACTTAACTGGACAACGACAGCAACAGCAGGGTAAAGGTTTAACCGGTGTGTTATGTTATGCTCAGGAAACAAAACATGACTGAATAGAGGCTGAATTAAGATGTCTCCTCATTAGACTCACTTTCTGTACAAACTTTTATTCCACCCACCAGTACTATTACTGGTGCTATTCCTGCACGGCTGGTTCAAAGCTTTGTTCATCCACTCCAACACTGCTGACATCAAATATCACACGGGCAGAGGCGACCATTTAGAAAAAGGAGTTAAATCTGAATTGAAGGTGCACTGTTTAGGGGGACACTTTCTTTATCTTTGCACAGTAAATGTATTAATAATTTTAAAAATGCTATTGATTAGCACTAAATCTACTCTACTGAGTGTGTTGGGAATTGTAATATTTTGTAGGTAATTGCTAGAAACATTGGACAAAGTAAAATGTATTGGGCAAATTAATCATAATCATCCTGATAATCATCCTCTGTGGACCAGGAAGGACCACTCATGCTTTTTCTACTTTTCTACCTTTTTTCTTTTTAGCATTATGGTGAAGCCATCACCTCCCAACCTCTACAGAGATGCTCACCAGTTCAGACCAGTCCCTCTCCCGCTCCCTCTCACCCAACCCGCACTCTCCAACCAGCTGTGGTCTAAAGGGAGAGAAGCTTGTCCAGTCCTCCCTGTCGCTCCCTGAACCTGAGGCCTGGAGGACGCCCAGTGCCGCTGCCCGTCACGGCCTCTCTCAGGCAGCCCGCTCCAGTTCTCTGCAGGTCCCTCATGCTGTTCCTGAGTACCTGGCGTTGCCTCCTCGAGCAGCCAGCTTCGATGTGCCTTGTGATCAGGAAGAGGTCTCGTCGGATCAAGGTTCAGGGTCTCTGAGCCCCCACTGCATGCTGCGACGACGTGGGGGGCTTGTAGAGCAGAAGGACATCATCATGGCTCACCAGGCTCACAAAATTCAGAGCACGCCGCAGGCCCGCAGGAAGGAGTGGGAGTAAGTATAAAAGAGATTCAGAGGCAAAGGATTCCTTTTAAATTGTACGTGTAAAGATGATAAATCACCATGGAGGAGGATGAAAGTGCCAGACTAAAAGAACACACATTTATAGTTGTACTGCACATTGTCTATACACTTTTCAACCTGTTGCCCCTCTTTTGTTGCCCCAACTTTAGAAACACACATTGTGCATGTGTTAGATTTTAATATATGAAATTATGCTTAAGTTGGAGAATTTCCAAGTGCAGTAATGAAGCATTTCTTAAAAAGTATATTTTTAATTTAAATATGTAAAACTTTTTTTTGTAGCAGACACTCTGACTTTTTATAGCAGGAAACACACAGATGTGAACATCAGTGTGTACAGATGTCAAGTAAGTGTCAGAGTAAGCCATGCAAGTGAGCAGCCATGCATAATAACAGGTCTCCTGAACTGGGAATGCAATACAACCTCTGATGTTGATTACACCTGTGCTTTTCCTGCTATAATGTTTGAAAACATCTGCTGTGAAAAAGACTCATACACTGATCAGACTAAACATTATGACCAGCTGTGCACACTGTGACCCATCTGCAGCTGCTCAGCCCCGTACACACCAGGGAGTGTGGTAGCACATTCCTTTATCATTAGCCATCAATATTTTCTGAAGCTTCTGTTGGCTCAGAAAAAAGATGCTTTTATTTGTAGCCCTCATTCATCAATGTACCGGTTTGTGGTTTGACCTCTGGCCATAATTTATCATTTATTGTTCTTTACAGCTGCCCATTTCCCCTGCATCAAACATTGACACTAAAAGCCCAGAGCTTTAAAGTTTTTAAAAATTTCTGGCCACTTAAACATATGGCCAGTTGAGAACTGAATCACTAACTCTGCAGTTTGTGGACGACTGCACTACAGACTAGCGGTGTAAGAAAATATCACGATATTATGTTTGTGGTACTGTAGCGATTCTCACAAATGCTGTATTAATTTTTAATTAACAGTTCACATCCAAAGATTTGTGGCAGATAGTGGTTGCATCGTGTTTAAACTAAATAAATGGTCTGATTGCATAAAAACACTACATTTAAAACTCTCACTGCATAAGGTGGAGCACTCTTTATAACTATGACAGACAATTTGATTTTTAAAAAATCGCTATATAGCACCTTCAGTATTTCAATATATAACAATATATCAAATCGTAATCCCTGTATCGCATCACCAAATTTGTGGCTATACACAGCCCTACTACTGACTGACACACAGCCACAGTTTGCACTACACCCAGTAATCTACTGTAATTTCCGGTTGCAGCAGGCAGCGGGATATTTCAACTTTAAATCCACTCTACACTATCTATCTAGTACAATACACCTAGTACAATAATAAAATACACCATTCATAGTAATGTAGCATTCATACTGCGGAGGTCAGGTCATGAGTCCTGACTTGGATGTATTGTAATATGAAAGGCAGAAAGCTGTGGTAGTGACCATCATGAAAGCGAAGCAAACTAATAGCTAATGAAGTTTGAACATCTACAGTGTAATCTTTATACCCTCATACAGTAGATTTCTCTCAGCAGCTAAATTCTTCCCTTAAAGCTGTGCTTCACAAGTTTCAAACATTAGGGAGAATAAAAGAGTCCAAGCTCGACACACAATCAATGTATTATTTGTCATGGTTGACCTCCTACTGTTATGCAATCTAGTAAGCAAGTATTTTAAACTTACAAAACACTGATTTAAGATTTCAAAAGTAACATCTGGATTGTTTCATTGATGGTTTCTCACCATCATCCACTGTGTGTATTCTTGAGGCCTAATGAAAATGCTGAGTGCATTGTACTGTAGCCACAGAGTCACATTTTGGTTTATGACTGTGTGTCACATCATTCATTGTTCCATAGTACTACTAGTACTCCACAGAGTACCTTAAAGGGGACTATTGAAAACATAGGGTTCAAAAATTCAAACAATGGGTTTAAAATAACATGTATTATTGTTGTTTTGTTGCTTAGTTACAAAGTGTGCTCCATAGTACCAAACATTGTTGAAGCTCCACCAATGAATTGTCACATCGGTTCCTTCTGCTCTCATCGGGTGATCTGACATGTTTTTTTTTATGCCTGTGTAACATTGTTGGCTGCAGTTTACTGTAATCAGTTGCTGGATAGCGTTATTAATGTGTTTGCATGTGAACTTTTGAACTCAGGAGCCACGTCACTTTGATTATCTGCTTCCCACCACTTGAACGTGGAGTGGCCCTCCATCAGTGTAACCCCCATCCCACCTACGAGCCCCCTCTCGCCTCCTCATCCTCATTCTTCCCGCAGCCTCTGATTTCTCTTTACTTTACTGTATCTCCATCGCCCACTCCATCTACTTTCAGGTGTACTGTGTCATTCCCTCTTTTGCTTTCCATGTTTTCTCACATGTACAGAAACGCAGAATTCAGTTAGTTTTTTCCATTAATCAAAGATGTGATAATATTTTATTTTGTGTTGTCGCAATAAGAAGCTACAACAAATATTGAGTATAAAATATTAAACTAACTAACCAGCATTAATTTCATAGCACTACTGTACATGTATTGTGGTTATTTGTCCATTAGGGGATGCTAGGGAATCAAAGTAGAACAACAGCAGGGATGCAACACATGATGCCTTTGGAGCGAAGGTGCAGAGTTTGGAAATGTGAACACTGATGTTTTGCGAAGCCGTATAAAATGTTAAAGTTATTTATTTGGCCATCAGGTAAACAAAAATCAATGTGCATAATTGATTTCTGAGTGTGAGAAAGACCTTTATGCTCACACTCCAAATTTTCCTTTTAAGTTGAACTAACGATGCTCAGTGTTTTGAGCTCATTTGTTGATAATGTACAGATTGATACGATTGCTCTGAAACCATAACTATGATGTAAATGTTTCAAGGTAAACTGGCACAGTGCCACACCAATCTGCAATAATATAAGCTGCGGTTATTGGTTGAATCTGTTGCTAGGGAACAGAGAGAAAAATAAATGCTAAAACCACTCCAGTCAATGTTGGGTGAAAGCCTGTCTGCAATTATATAAATGCTCTTCAGAGTTCTGGCACAAAGTACGCCCATTAACGTTTTAACTCACAGTGTGTGTCACCTGCAGACTTCCTTCACCTGTCTTCCCCTGTACTGTATTTCTATAGGTGCTTTTTGCAGGACCGTGAAAATAAAGTGTACTGCAAGCTGCTGTGCTTTAAATATTACACCCCTCTTGTAAATCTTAATCAGCTAATTGTGATCCTTTTTGCTCAAGTTCTGATACATAAGCTTTGGTGAGGCCCCAGGAAACTGGATGTGCGCATTTCCACTAACAGTTTACGCAGCTATTTTCAGATGCTTTTGTGTAGGCTGTGAGCAAAAGCAGAACAAAAGCCAAACAGTCTTAAATCAGACTACATCTGGTCATTTTTACTGTACAATGGCTCATCAGTGTAGTAACAGAGCTGTACAGTAGTCTGTCAGTTTCCTCATTGATGTCCAATGACCCTGCTGGAGCAAAGGGAGGTGTGTGTGTGTGTGTGTGTGTGTGTGTGTGTGTGTGTGTGTGTGTGTGTGTGTGTGTGTGTGTGTGTGTGTGTGTGTGTGTGGCCAGTCGTCACAAGTTTAAACATCCTAAGGGTTAAGGTTAGGATAAATGTGAAGACA
>OMLM01014035.1:275735-310731 GCA_900302695.1 Helostoma temminkii | reverse complement strand
TTTCACTTCACATTTCTCCTCATTAGAAGTCATCCTGTAGTATAACACTCTAAGCCGGCCGTCTCCTCATCTCTTTGTAGAATGGCTCGGTTTGGGGATGAGTCCGCTCCCACCACTGTGGATTCCGGGGATGGGGACGCGGAGCGCGGCGGGGACGGACAGGACGCTGCGGCGGCGGGACTGACGGCTTCCATGAAACAAGCCAAGGCGCAGCGGGCCCGGACCATGGCTCTGTACAACCCCGTCCCCCACCGGCAGAACTGCCTCACCGTTAACAGGTCGCTCTTTATTTTTGCAGAGGACAACATCATTAGGAAATATGCCAGGAGAATCATTGAATGGCCATATCCTTCCATGATAAACATTGTAGAGTTATGTTATAGTTTGTTGTAGAGAAAATGTGTCAGGTCAGCACCATGTGCAACAACAGCTGCAGCTAAAAAAATCTGTTCTGTTTACCCCTGAATGTTTCATCCTGTCTAAAAAGTGCAGTGGTTCAGTCTTAGAGCTGTTAATGTGTTTGCATGACTTCTAATACTGTTCCCTGGTCCTTCCTATAGGCAGCTGCCTTCAAACCTCTTTGTTCACTTTGCTTATCTGCATAACCTGCTCCACAGCTGTTAGTTAAATCACCACACTGAAAATGAACTCCTTAATGAATTCTGCTAAATTGAACATCTTCATAATTCTTGCCCTGATTTTATGTTCGTGGGCTCCATGTGCTCCAGTGCTGGCAGAAGACAGAAAGTTAGCATGTGGTGATCATTAGAAGCAGCTCTGCTTGCTGTGGGGGTGGCATGTAGGCACATCACTGCTGCCTTAGTGCTCATTGGAATACGAACCTGGCCATGAGTAGGTGTCAGTTCAAATCCACCAGGCAGCGCTTCTCGGCTTCCTGCTGCAGGGTTGGCCCAAAGTTTCTTTCTCCTCAACTATTACAGATCTAACAAAGATTATCAGGGTTGTTATTTTTCACAGCAAATCTTAATGGGAACACACAGAGCAAACACATTCACTAATTACATGCCAAACATAAGAATTCACCAGCACTACATGCTGACATGAATGAATTCATTTAACCAGTCCATGTTTGAATTGGTTTCCTGACAAACTGTGCACATATTTAAATGTTTTGGTGGCAAAATCAGCTCAATAACATCACTTAGTTGCCATATCTACCCACTGCTCCTCCTGTCTTACACCCCCTCCAGTGCAGCGTGCCAGTCTCCCGCTGTTACCTAACCACAGGCTCTGTGGGTGTGTGGGTGTCGGGCTAGTGGTCAAGACTAGCTGGCCACTGGCAGCACAGTTCTGCTACTGTATCACAGAGGCAGCGGTATGTGGGAGAGAGCTGGCCAGTGGAACTGTGGTGGATCGTGGGCTGTAAAAGCAGCACATGTCAGAGTATTGACTGGGCGAGACCCAGATTATTGCACATCGCATCCAAGTTTTCAAGTGAAAAACAGACTCATATGAAGACTAAAGGTGGTATTTCTTTGTATGTTGCTGCACAAACACTCTGGAGAGTTACAAAACGCTTTTGTTGCTGCTGGGATTTACATCGTCCAGCGATCATACAAGTGTTCCTGCAAGATATACAACATAATTGTATGCGCTTAAGCTGCAACAGTTAGACAATTAATTAATTAATTAGCAATTAGTTTGATAATCAGTTAATAAGTTCAAGTTTTTTTGTAGATAAAGAAATCCTACAATACTCTAGTTACAGATTCTCCAGTGTGAGGTCTAAGCGCTGATGTTAGTACTATATGTTTCAATTATTATTATTTTCATAAATTGATTTCCATTGATTTCTGTTGGTTTATAACATGAAAACATGGCAGTTTTCCTTAAACTTGTTTTACTTAGTGTAATTCATCACACTCCATTTATAATTATGTATTTGTTACAGAACAACTGTGATTGACAGAAATTCAACTTTTTAGTTGTGGAAATTTAATTTTCTTTGTCTTTGGTTTTAAACTGAATCTCTTTGCGTCCTTGGTTGTTGGTCGTACAAAACAAACTATTTAGAGGACGTCACCTCAGGAGGCATTTTTACCTTTCTTCAGCCCGTTTACGATAAGTTAATGGAGAAAGTATTTCAGCAGAATAACCTGTAGTGAAATGTGTACCTAGTTTCAGCCATATAATGACTGTGGTTGGTGCTCAGGCTAACAAAATACTAGAATAAGTTCAAGTTCATTCATCTTCTGAACCGCTTAGTCCCCGCAGGGGTCACAGGTGTGTTGGAGCCTATCCCAGCTGGCTTATGGGCGAGAGGCAGGGTACACCCTGGACAGGTCGCCAGTCCATCGCAGGGCCACATATAGACAAACAACCATTCACACTCTCACCTACGGGCAATTTAGAGTCCCCAGTTAACCTGACTGCATGTCTTTGGACTGGGGGAGGAAGCTGGAGTGCCCAGAGAGAACCCATGCAAACTCCACACAGAACACACCCTGGGCCCCGGGAATCGAACCCACCCACCTTCTTGCTGTGAGGCGACAGTGCTAACCACTGCACTACCATGCCGCCCCTAAGTTCATGTTTCAGTAGTTAATTGATTTTTAATTTGAACGGAAATAAATGTAAGTCACTGGCCAGAAGATCAGAAAATATCTACAAAAACTCCAGCAGCATATGTGACTTGTCCTAAATGGGCTAAAACATGCATAATCGCTCACATGCATGGTAACAGGTAGTAACATGGTGGGCGAGTTTTATTAAGTATTTCCCACTTTAGCTATTTTCAATTGCTTTCAATGGCAACAATGTAGACTTGTCAGTGTGAGTCAGTGTGGGTCCCAGAGGCCTCTCAGCACTCCTCTGTGAGTCAGTGACCCAATTTCAGTCAAGACAGAAGAATTAATAACAAGGAGCAGCTGCCTCATGGGAATCGAAGGGACCGAATGTCACAATCAAACACAAGCGTTGGGGCATTTATCATCTCGCTCTGGGCATGCTGGTTGACACATGTGTAAATACTGTACCTGTAGGGCCCAGGGAAGTATGGTTGAAAATCTACAAAGTTAGACATATTACATGTTGTATTATAGGTTAAGGAATTGTAGAAACATTGTGACATATTCTAAAAACGATGTGAATTTATAATGTGCGATCATTCAGACACAATGACAAAAAACAGCTGCAACTGCACAATTCAATCCTATGTTAACTTTATAAGGCATTGAAAACCCAAATTCTAGAAAAGTTGTGACGCTGTGTAAAATATACATAAAAACAGAATGCAATGATCACAGGCCAGTTCAGGTCGATCTCCCCTTTAATTTAGAGGAAGCGGTGCCCATGGTTTCCAAAGAATGTCAAATTTTGATTTATTTGACAACAGAACAGTTTTTCACATTAACTGTAATCACAGACAGTGGTTTTTGGAAGTTTGAGCCCATGCAGTGAGGTCCATCAGCGAATCATGTCTGTTTGTACTGCAGTGCCGTCTGAGCGTCCAATAATGATAAAAAGAGCACAACAAAGCATTTCTGCCTTGTGTACAGAGATTTATTCAGATTCTCTGAATTGTAGATGATGACATAAGTCTTTGCAAGAGGAACATTAATTGTTTCACAGTTTACTTTTTCACAGGTTGGTGCCCATCATGCTACTGACCAAATAACCTCATTAGTTGCAAAATGTTCTTCCAGCTCTTCCTTGTTAGAACATCTTACTTCTCCAGCCTTTTGTTGACTCTGTCACAACTTGTTTGAGATGTGTTGCTGTCATCAGTTTAACTACAACATAAAATGGTACATTTCCTCAGTTTAATCATTTGATGTGTTTTCTGAGCTCTAATTTGAATAAAATGTGGGTTTATGAAATTGCAAATCATTGCATCAGGTTAGTTTTTGGAACTGTAGTAAGAGTAGAGTAGTTCATAGTTGGCATTTGCACAGCAGTGCACAAAGACAAGTGGCAAAACGTCAGGAATACATTTTTCTCAGGAATACACATTATGGGAGCAACAGATTTTCATTATTATTGTGTCAATATTTTTTTTTACAAGTGGCAGATAATAGGTTAGTGAATAAAATGTTAGAAACTACTATTAAAAATTCTGTTTGCGTGTCAAGTAGCTTAAAGATGCATTAAAGATATTACTTAAACCCCTGGTTCAAGTTAAATAAAGCGTAAACTTTGGCTGCTTTTCATTAGTAGCAAAGTTATAACCCTTTAAAAGATGAGGTAGTATAATACAGTCTGCTGTGTTGTCAGCTGTAGGCAGCGAAAGGAGTTATGAGAACTGTTTGCTGTAGTTTGTGTAGTCAGACCAGTCAGGCCAAGGTGACTTCACAGCGCTCGCTTTCCCTCCCTCACCTGCTCTTTTTCTCTTCATGAAAAGCGCTTTTAAAAGCAGGTTGCCATGGATACTGCAATCTCTCTAACAGATTGCTTCCAATACCAGAGACAGTAAACCATGCCATAATTCATCTGTTAATCATCATCCTTCTATGTTTTTTTCTTTGCAGTGAATCACACACGCATGTAATCTAAAATATCTGCAACTGGAACATGGATATGGATGAAGAGCAGATATTGAAAACCTTAACACCCTCGTCGCAGTGTAGGACTTTATGTGTGTAATGATGTAATTGGTTTGTTTTGTGTTCTGATAAAACTGCTTTTCCTTAACTTTGCTGCCTTTACACCGTTTGAGTACATGATCCTTGCCACCATCACCGCCAACTGTGTCGTCCTGGCCTTGGAGCAGCACCTCCCAGGAGAGGATAAGACCCCCATGGCAAAGAGACTGGTGAGGTCAAAGTCTGCTTTCACATCCCCAACACACAGACACATTTTGAACAACAACCTGAAAACAAACGTGCACATATTAAGTTTATTAAAACAAACACAACAAAGGTCATGATCAAAAGGCACTTTACGATGTAGAGTTTAAGACATTAGAGAATATAACAGTACAACCACATAGAATTATATAGAAAAAAGATGGATCCTACAGTACTTGAACAAACACTAGGTGGCAGTGGAGAGGTAAAACTCCCTTTAATTTAAGAAACCTTCAGCTGAACCAGGCTCAACATCAGTGGGGTAATATTCTTAATTCATGCTTTACTTTAAGTATATTTTGCTGTTAATACTTAAGTTGTTTTACGTAAGTAAGATTTTAAAAATAGAACTTTTATTGTAGTGGAGTATGTTTTAATTATAGCATTATTCCATTTGTTAAAGCTACGGTAACTTTTTAATAATATTTGTTTAGTAAAATAGTAAAAAAAAATCTTAACGTAGAGAGATGTTGTTGACGCTGCCTATTAAGTCAGACTTACTGAAAAATGTATCTTCTGCTGCCTGTCGCACGTTTGTTCTTGTAAAATATATTCTGTACAGT
Source organism: Helostoma temminkii (assembly GCA_900302695.1). Taxonomy (NCBI): domain Eukaryota; kingdom Metazoa; phylum Chordata; class Actinopteri; order Anabantiformes; family Helostomatidae; genus Helostoma; species Helostoma temminkii. The sequence continues at coordinate 305,363 of OMLM01014035.1, read as the reverse complement.
AGAGGGTGTATAATTACAGTATTTTATGTGTACACAATGTTCCTGTGTACGTAAAATTATAGTTCTATCATTACCTTGTTTATTAATACTGTATAATATACTGAGCTAATGAACAGTGGAATATGTACTACAGTAGAATACATAAATTTCATGGTTGTGCTCTGCTGATCTGTCCTCTTTCTTTACACAGGAGAAATCAGAGCCATATTTTATTGGGATCTTTTGCTTTGAGGCGGGGATCAAGCTGGTGGCCCTTGGTTTTGTTTTCCATAAAGGCTCATACCTGAGGAATGGCTGGAACGTCATGGACTTCATAGTCGTGCTCAGTGGGTGAGTCCCTCAGCCCAAATTTTCAACAGAGTTGTTTGTCAGCCTGAACTGTTCCTCACCAAGAATACTGGTGAAATCTGTTTTTTTTTTTGCAGTGGTAGGAAGTAACTGTTGTATGAATTCTTTAAAGAAAAGCTTTTATACACCTACACGGAAAAAAAATAAAACTTTTTTAAAGGATCCTATATAAGACCTTTGGAAACCTGGGCCCTGCCATGCTTTATTAAAGGGAGGGGCCCAAGGGACCTGTTTTTAGAGGTAACTTTGAGAGCAAAGAAAGGGGTAGCTGGACAACTCGCTGAAAGTGGTCCGTATGGTTAGAACAACTTCTTCTCTCCAAAAATCGCAATTACATCGAGTTGTCCATTTCCAGCCATGGGTAAAATGCACAATTTCGGAGGCATGTTTGGGACCCAGGTATGTAAGGAAGTCCTATAGGTCTCTTTATTGTAAGTGGAGTTGCTTTGCTCTGTTTTGAAATGTTAGTGTTTGAATTGAAGATTGACAGTACCAATATGTAAGTAACCTTAAACAGTAGTAAAAAGTGTTGGTTGTAGTGATGAACCTTCATCTGAATCAGAAGCTCTCCTCAGCCTTTCCTTTTAATTGGGTTAGGGTTAGGTCACCCTAACCCTAACCCTAACCCTTAGGTCATCATTTAGTGTATAGTCTGAAATAGACTCATAGAGTCATTTTTAGCAGAGAAAAAGCTTTAGAGCCCAGTGTACACTGTAGATTAGTGACTAGTGAACGTAGTGGAGCATTTAGAGAAATATATTTACATCAAAATTTGGTAGAGACCAAAACCAGAGCTAACCAGAGAGTGGATATTGGACATTTGTAATGTTAGCAGTTTGGTTCACTGTATCAGCTACGGAGGTGTTATATATCGGTTAGTGTTCAGAGTTAGTTTCTGATTTGATTCTGCAGTGTATATTTATGGCAGAAGAGTGATGTAAACCATGGACTCAAAAATAAGCTTCATTTTTATTCATTTTAGTGGAGGAACATATCACCTGTTATAATGGTGTAATTCAATAATGTGCAACAGTGAAGAATCAAGCTTTGACTACACAGAAAATACCATACGTTAGATAAATTAATTGTATTTCCATGAGATTTGTTGATTCTAGTTAAAGGTCAGCAACATAATGTTTTTAATATTACTTAGTTACTAGTTCCAAATGTAAGTATTTGTAAGTGCTTCCTGTTGCTCTTGTAATGTTGAATTTGGTTGAACTCCACGATGAATTACAAACTTCACTGATTGTATGAGAGGGTGAGAAAAAAAGTTTCAAATTAATGCTCATCAACTGATTCTGCAATTAATTTTGACATAATTCATTTTTAGTTTGCCAGGCTGTGGCTGGTGAACCAAAAGATTAATTTCAGACACTGATTGTCAAGTTATGTTGGTGCATTCATGCATGTGACGCTGCTTGTGTCAACATTTATCAATATTTTGGCATGCTTGCCCACACTGCAGTTTAAAGACTTCTAATCCCACATGCCCACATCCATGTTTGACATTATTGCCACATGGTTAGCAACAGTTGATGCTGTGGTCTTTATTTCTGATATGTTGATGAGATTTTTCCATACAAGCATATACATTTACACACTGTATACATCCACATGAAAACATAGTATATAAATTTAGGAAAATGTGTGTTTCCGTGGCAGAGTCAGGCTCTGCAGTCAGTGATAGGTGGGTGGATAAGTGGATTGGCAGTTGTGTCTAAAACCTGCTTCGGTTTGCCCCCAGGACCTCTGCGAATTAAATGTGAATGCAACACTGGAGATGTTATGCAAATGCATAAAAAAAAGATGGTTGGTGGAGAGAAAGAGAGAAGAAAGAAAACAAAGGGGAGAAAGGAAGGTAGAGAGACAGATCCCAGAAAAATCATGGGAGACTTAATTTGTTCCCTATAAGACTGGGTTTAGTGAATTAATTGTGTGGGAGTTCAGCATTGTTGCCGCTGGTATGCTGTTTGTGGCTAAGTGTACAGTATTCAGAATTCAGGGAAGATTGCTGTTGGCTTGTTGACATCTCATTTCAACCTGACACCCACACCTTTCTGTTTCTCTCTATCTCCCATTTCTCTGTCTTTCTATCTTGCAGTCGCTATCTCTGCCTCTTACATAAAAGAGACATCAGCATCACGTTTATGGACCAGTAAATTCCAGCCTCAACACTGGACAGCTGTGTTGTTGGCATATTTTCTGTAGAACTGCACATGTGGTTAAAATTCAGTCAGTTTAATGATCTTTTCTGAGCTGGACCGGTTGCTTTCTGTCATTAGGTAGTGACAAACATTAGTTTGCAACACACCGATTTGCTTTTAGTTTCTCAATAAATGTCTAAGGATTTGCACTGTAGTATTCTTTTTGCCAGAAAAAAACAGCTACTTGACTTCATAGGAGCTACTGTACCTGGTCTCCAATCTACAGAAACATCCTCCATCCTCAACCCCTGCAACGCAGGACAGCACAGACTACAGTGAAGACACCAGCACTTAAGCCTAAAATAAGACCTTTCTGCTGCTTCTGTGCACTCATACAGAGTTGGGTTATTCTCACAAAGCCGATCATGTCACTTGCAGCTTAAACTGTACTTTCTGCAGCCCACAGATCATCTTGCCCAATTCCAGCCACAACTGGAACTGGTAACTGACGACCTGGTTTCCTGCCACCTGTCTGACACATTTTCTGATAGCACATATGCTGCTCTCCTCTCCTCTCCTCTCCTCTTCTCTCCTCTCCTCTCTTCTCTCACTGACACAAACACACACACTCTCTGACTCTCTCTCTCACTCTGGTGGCACAGTGCAAGGAAGTTAGACTTAAAAGAAAACACACATGTGTCATAGAGGCCCTTTGGGAATAAAATCGAGGCCACTGGGCCAGCGCTGGCGGCATTCATTCCATTTCGTATTAATGAATTGCTAGAAGCGAATCTGCTGGGACACTGAGCTCAATTAAAATCCTTAATCTGAGTAAAGAATGTGTAGCAAAAAAAACACAGCTAAAACAACTCACCCACAAACCAATTTAATTCAACGGGATTTCTAAAATGGTCAATTATATCCTGCGGCAAACAGATTGGCGCAGGTGGATGCTTTGATTAGCAGTAAAATGTCTCCCAAATGATTTGCGTATGTGTATGTGTGTGTGCTTGTTACTCCATTTATAAGGCGGCAGGTACTGACCGTTTCCAGTGAACCCATTGCCCCTGTGTTGTAAGATTAGTTCTGACCATGAGACCTAACTGGTACTAATCTCTAACTGTGTGTGTGTGAAGGATGTCAGCTTTCCCACGTTGCACCAGTCTCCTGTCCCTCTTTCAAAGTGTGACACTTTGCTAAAATTGTTGCTCTTTAGACAGGATGAATAATACAACTGGGTGGGAGTTGGGAGTGACTCATTAGCCATCTGGCACAAAGACAGACATGCAGGAGTGAGAAAAGAATCACTTCTTGTGTGTGTTGTCTTTGCATGCCAAAGCAGTTTTTATCTGTTGCATTAAATGTGCATACACATTGTGTACACAGGGCGAAAGTTTTGCACTTAAATCCTTGTTGAACCTCCAATCAACACTGCATCACGTGCTGTTGCAGAGGATGTGCCCTGTAGCAGTCGGGTTCGCTTCGCTGTAGGCACAGTGCACAGAGCAGACGCACCACTGCTCAGCACAGATTCATCTGTGGTTCGTTTGTGGTACTCTAATAGAATTTACCAAAATTAAGATATTTAATACACATTTCAACCAAGTTGATGATTTGGTTTGATGAGCTAATACACGTCGAAAATAAACACAAATCTCACGTCACCTAAATCGCTGAGGTAATAAGTAAGTAGCATGTGAGCACACAAATTCATAGTTGACATTTAATAATGTTTGAATTACATTTCACAAAGATAGCACAATAGTGCTCAAATTACAAAAATTTATGCTAAAAATGTCATTAGCTAGTTTAGCTTAGACTACCATTGAAATATTTGCCACTGAAACACACACATGTATATAAAACTAGTAAGAAATCAATGCCATTAGCAGTTAAATAAATATATTTTTATCACCATATTAAAGCTATTTTTGGGTCATTTTTGACAGCTTTAATTGATTGTTCTTGATTGGACAGTGTGTGTCTTTCAGCTCATCCCGTAGTCTGGGTTGCCACAGCAGAGCATAGCGATTTGGCACAGATTTTTACAACGGTTGCCCTACCTGACACAAACCGGCTCACAGAGTACACTGGTGTATCCTCAGTGGCTGAGGATTTGTGAACATTGTATCTATTGGACAGTGCTACAAAAAATTCCTGTCAACAGACACACACATTGTTATGTGTTTACTAGCTAAGGCATTTCTTAAATTTGAATTGCAGCCTTTTGAAATAATCTAGTACTTCTCACACAGATTGGGATATAACACAGTCCTGGAGGTCTCAGACTGCTTGTTTTGTAATCCAACTTTATGTACATGAGAGTGTTATTTGTGCAAATTCACTGCTATTTTCGCCTGAACTACCTGTATGTGGCACATGATTGCATGCAATCCTACCTGGCAGCACTGTACCCACTCCACATCTGTAAACTGTAAACAAAACCTTTAATCAAAATCATGTCAAACCATGTCAGTAACTCCCAAAACTAATTCAGAAATTAACATTCAGCCTTGAAGATACCATCATCGTTGTGCATATTTTTTGCCTCGAATTTTGCAGGACAGCTGCAGTGGTCTCAGCTCTTACTCCACTCTCATAATTGAACTGAATAAACCATAGCTTACTGTCCCATGTGGGTTTTCTTTGGGAAAACATTCACCCAGCCATTGATTCTATGACTAATAGTGAATAAATGCATTTTTTGTGTAATCCCAATTCAACAGAACATTATTAATGTTGCCATTAGACATATTAATGCTGCCATCTTTCCATTATGTTTTCCCCAGATGTAATTCAAAGACATTAATTTGTTGTTGCATTATGTTGATTCAGCTGCACATTACCATATGTAGAGCTGTGCTCAAATGGAGAGCAATGTGATGCTGCTGATTACTGTAGTTTTTGGTGGTGTTCTTAGTGTAGGTGGAGGTGTGTGGGAGAGGCTGCATTCTGTGCATGTAATGAATTCATCCTCTCCAGAGCCAGTATGGTACAATACTGTGCAACAGTGCTTCACTTAAAAGCCAACTAGGAAACGATGAGCCTCTTGTTGTGAACATTAAATTGAGCTGAAGAGCTGAAGTGACGTGTATGTAGCTGTACCATGTTTCCCATGTGTTGCTCTGTTAAAGTCATGATATAAGTCGAAACCCATATGATGCATGTTGTGTTTGACCTAAATTCTATAACAGAGGTCTGTGAGATGATTGATATGGGAAGCTAAAACACAAAATGTCGGTTTGCATGAGCACTGAATGTTTCAGTGAATTTGCCGCAGGAAAACAATTTTTAAACTAAATAAAATAAAATGACCTGTGTGTATGTGGGGATGATTCATGAGGTATCACAAGCAGACAGAATATTTGCTTTAATTTTGAGGGAGCCTCTGCTGAATTGCTGTGCTCAAAGTGCAGCCTTGAAGGAGCTGTGCCGCTTTCCTTTGTTCAGTGTGTTTGGTTTGAAGGCTATTTCCACAGACTCCCACTCCTCTGCTCCCGCTCCGTCTCACTATGTCTCACTATGTCTCACTGTGTCTCACTGTGTCATCTTCTTTGTCTGACACACTCTCTCACTGACAGAAATACTTAATCTGTATTTATTGTTTATCTTTTTCATTAATTTACTCTAATTTGATTTGCTATTCCACCACCTCTGGCTGAAAGGACATGTTTGACTGATTCACAGAATTAAACCACAATAATAATAAAACAACACCAATTCCAGAAAAGTTAGGACACTGTACATTCTGTATATGATGTTTGCACCTTTGTGAGTCCTTATTTAGACACAGTGAGGGTTTAAGCCAAATGCTAATGTTGACATCATGCACGGACTGAGGAAACCTTGTCCCTTAAAAATTACTAAAAACTAATTTTTAATTACAAATCACATAATGAATATATGTTTACAATAAACAGAAATTGCAAGTTGCAAATGCACTGATACTAAACATATTAATAAAATGTACCTAGACAACACAATTATTCCTGTACAGGTAGTACAGTAACGAAGTTTTGCAATTATTAGCTCATAAACAACAGTATTGGCAAGTGTGCAAACATTTCACAAAAAAGCACAAATGTCAACTTCCAAAATCAATAGGATTGTTTGTGTATGAATGTATGTGATCTTTTATTCTGGACCAGAGTGGTGGACCGACACACTGGCATTGCCATTATAGAGTCATGCTGCGAGCATGGCTAAAAATAATCTTGATAATATCATATTGTCTCAGCTCTCAGGTTAGAAGACTACAAATGTACTGTATAACATAAAGCCTTCATTACAGTAGGTATGGATTTGAAGTCTTGACATTCACCAAGCACAGAGCTTGACACTGTAGATACTGTACATAGTATTGCTATTGGAAATGTAGGGGAAAATGTGTTGTATGTGTAAATGTCTTATCCAAAACTCACTCACTCACAATTTTCCCAATATTTTATATTGTTTAAGCCAAGTCTGCATTGCTAACCACATAAAAACAGGGCTTTGTGAAAAAGGCTCTCCAACACAGCAAGCTCAAGTTGCATTCCTAGCACTCTTTGCTCTCAGTCATCCCATACATGTTGGAGCATTCAGTATTGATAGTGAACGTTTAGAACAGTTTCTGATCATGGTGTTTTGGACTGAAGCTTTCAGCACACTGAGCACCATTTTCAGGTTTTATCCGCATTAATGTGAACCTCACTCATTCACTTGCTCACTCGGCCTCTCTCCCTCCCACTGCTTTCATGAGAGATTCTGCGTGGGCTTACACTTGAGTTCCTGCCATGTGCTTTCTACCCCCTGCTTACACACACATGCACACACCCTCCCCCAGACTTCCCAGCACTGTCCAAAATTTTATGAGTTTGTATATTTGTATTGGTGTGAGCAAGAGCGAGATGGACAAATCTGGAAAATAATTATGTCTAATATTTCTCACATCTCAATTAAAATTACATTGCAAATTAACAGTGACCCTGTTATCAGTGAAAGTATAAAGGGTTTACAGGCCACCAAACTGACTCGGCTGACATTGAACTGAAATGACAAATGTAGTAATTATGCAATTTTGCATTATTTGTTATAACAATTTTTTCTTAATTGAAAATGACACAAATCTTGTTTCTGCCAGTACTACAAGACACATTCAGATGTGATTTCTGGTATACATTGGTAAGCGACTGCCTGTCGGTTTCTCCTGATGCTGTTTTTCAGTGTTTGTGTGTAGGTGGAGGGACATCAATGTGTGCGTGGGCAGATGTGAGTAGAGATGCCTGCCAGGTGAATGTGGCTGTGCATTCTTAGTCTCACCATACAAGTCTGGTGCACTAAATGGATATACTGTGCCGCACAGTTTATTATTTGCTTGTTTCCTTCAAAATTAATGACTCATCTTGAAAACTGTCCTTGAGTTACCTATTTTTGTAATGATATTTGTCAGACACCACAGACAAAAAACATTCATCTTCAGTAAGGCAATGGTGCCAAATTTAACTGCTAATGGGTGTTTTTCCCCTAATTTTACAGGTCCCTGTTGCATTTTCTCTATTTCAGCTCAAATGTCGTCTTCTTTTCCAGGCCGCCCCAAGTAATAGCTTTTCATTTATCTGTCTGACAACAATGAATCACAGACAACAATGTACAAACTATCATTAATATCATACAATATATGCATTTTCTGTTTGGATGTTGTCCATCAGGATCCTGGCCACTGCTGGTGCCCACATGAATATTCCTGTCGACCTCCGCACCCTGAGGGCTGTGCGAGTCCTGAGACCTCTGAAACTCGTCTCTGGGATCCCCAGTGAGTCATATACTGGCACCAGTATTTGAAAAATCTATGCGCCCTTTTAAGAAAAAGTTGTCTTTTGACTTTATGAAGTTGAGGTTGTAAACTTAAGTCATTATGATTTAAACATTGTCCTCTCGTACAATAACAGAATCACAATAAAAATTAGATTTCAATTCAGATTCAGTCACTGTAGCATTATGTTTTGAATAATCATTTGATTAAAATGAGAGCCTGTATTGCCACTTAAAAAAGTAAACTAAATACTAATATATATTTACTACACTAACATTAATATCACTACAATGGAGAATTCTTTAATGTAGTAAGGAAAAAGTATATACCAAAGTTATTCTTAAACACAGTGTGTTTTTGTGAATCCCTTTCAGGCCTGCAGATTGTGCTGAAGTCCATCATGAAGGCCATGATCCCTCTGCTCCAGATCGGCCTTTTGTTGTTCTTCGCCATCCTCATGTTCGCTATCATTGGTCTGGAGTTTTACAGCGGGAAGCTTCACCACACCTGCCTGCCATCTGCCGATATCCTCGGTATGGTGCACACACACAGTTTCTGTTGTAATGCAGAGAGGACAGTCTGCTATCCGTATGCTTTTACATTACATTGGCTTCAGTGGTGTTTTCACAGTTTCAGATCCAGACTAATGTTGGTTAATAGCATGTTGAATGTACAGTCGATGACATGAAATCTAAAGTTGCAGGAGATATATAAACTGTATATTTGCAGTAATCATTTGTTGAAGGTGAACTAAATTACAGGTAACTGCCAACAGTTACCACCTTCCTAACTCTTGGAAAGCATTATGGAGTCCAACAGTTGAGTGTATGAGGATGGACTTTGGCTTAACCACCTCACCATCTGTGGGTACCTTCTGTCCTACGGTGCACCTGCTCTTATCACAATACCCATACATTTAGAAGAAGGCTGTCATGCTTTGTTTTCACATTATTTATGACCGGCTACGACTGATTTGCCAGCAGGTATGCTAAATGTGTGGTTTACTCATTGTTCTCAAACAGAGGGTGTGAACATCTTTGTTTGAGAAACTAAAGCTTTCATAGATTACAGCAGCAGCTAGCTCAGAGGTATTATTAGAGTAGCTGCTGGCTGATTTAGCTACTGCTTAATTAGTCAACAACTACTCTGTAATCACCCGCCACACCATAGCATTTACTGTCATCGCCCAACACAACTCCAGGATGGATTGAGGAATGAAACCCGAATATGTAGCGCATCTATACATCCCTTAATTCTCTTATTGTCCCCACAAAAGTCTGAAGATCTCCTCCAAACATATTGTCAGACTTAGTGCAATAATGTTTTTTTTTCCACAAAATAGTCTTAATTTCTTAATTTGAGTGAGAGTGAATGAAGAAAAAAAGACACTCCTCAACACAGAGAATACAACTGATTATGATTTCTCTGTGGAGATACTAAATAAGCAGCATGATGGCCTCACACACTTTCTTCAGCCAAACAAACTATACTGAGCTGAATAGCACTGCAGTCAACTTTTTGGCATATTGGTTTAACAAAACTGTAGTTTGATTATCTTCCATACTTGGTTTTATTTTACACCTACTCCCTGTTCTTCGTGAAAAATCTGAATCTATAAATATTGCTAACTGTGTGTGCACTGAAAATTTCAAGAATATACATCACACTTTTTACATATTGCACCTTGATTTGTTTTCACAGTAGTTGTTTTATGTCACAAAATGCAGTTTGGAAATCCAGTTTTAAAACTCAGATTTATGTTTAAGGCAGAGAAACTTTCCCCTGTCACTTGGTAAAGGTGACAGCCTTCTAGTGTCAAACACATCATTCAGGATAGGTAAATTCATACAGTGACTCATACTTTTGCTTCTCTGGTTTCTGCCTCCACTGTGAAAAAGCTAACCAAGATGGTAAGATGGTCAGCTTAGCAAAAAGACTGGGAACAACTGACATGGTTCCCTCCAAAAGTAGCACAATCCATCTACCAGCTCCTTAAAGCTCACTATTTAACACTGTATATCTTGTTTAATTTTTGCAAAACCCAATTTTGAAAACATACTAGCTGTTTTTTAATTATCTCGTTTAAAACTACAACAAATTGTTCTAGGAACAGCACTGTACCCTTGAGTCCAATCTTAATGCCAAGCTAAGACTGCTGGCTCCAGCTTCGTATTGAAATGACTATTTCTTTTTGGGTTGTTATTTGTGCTGTGATATCACATAGTTGGATTCTTTGGAAGTGAGACATTCATGTGCTGTATACCAAATGCAAAACGTACAGTATTTCAATTGTCTGAAGACCATAACAGTTTTGTTTCGTTTTTATAGACAATGAGACTGTTGACTCGTCAGAGTTGGCATTTGCATGCGGAGTGAGGAAGTGTCCAGAGAAGTATGACTGCAATGACACCTGGATCGGGCCAAATGACGGCATCACACAGTTCGACAACATCTTGTTTGCTGTACTCACTGTCTTCCAGTGTATTACCATGGAGGGATGGACGGCCGTTCTCTATAATGTGAATATTCAGTCAACAACTGAACCACAAAACATCACACTGATTGCTGTTTTCCATGTATAATGATGTGAATGTTATACATTTCAGACCAATGATGCCTTGGGTCCAATGTGGAACTGGATGTACTTCATTCCTCTCATCATCATTGGCTCATTCTTTGTCCTGAACCTGGTATTGGGTGTCTTGTCTGGGTGAGTATGGCTGTTCGTGTTTGTATAACATTGATGTTTCTCTATGTATTATTAATTATGAGAGCGTTTTTTGTATTTTAATCTTCAGAGAATTTGCCAAGGAGAGGGAGAGGGTGGAGAACCGGCGAGCCTTCATGAAGCTACGCCGACAACAGCAGGTGGAAAGAGAACTGAATGGCTATCGAGCCTGGATAGACAGAGCAGGTACTGGGCAACAGAATAACTTTACATCTGTAGACACACATGCTACCTTGAGTGAAGAAGGCTTTGTCTCAGTTCAGGGACTGTTTCCTTTTAGGCTGAGTTTGTAGACTGATTGTGTCACAGTATCACAAGCTGTCGCAGTTTGAAGGCTCCTTAAAATGCAGCCGAGTAACGGCCTTTTTCCCTGGGCCATGAAGACTTCGACTGGTGTATCCTTAGCAGCCAATGCTATCCCGAGATCTGTGAGCTTCTGGTGATAGGAGAGTTAATCTAATTGCTTGAAACTAAGTGCATTTAGTCTAACTTCATGTTTTTTGGATTCACACATAATCACCTAATAACAAAAAATAAGTCAAACACATTTAAATAAATAGTTAATATGTTCACAAGTTAAAAAATACAATATGCTCAATTTCTTGTCTTTGGCAGATAGACTGTACTGTTGTTTTTGAAAAGGTCCCTGGAGCTTCTCTAGGTGGATGATGTACTTAGGACACTTGTTTTCAGTCCATGTGCTAAGCTAATATGAGCTGATAGCAGTAACTTAATATATAATATGTAGTAATTTCCCCAAATCTCCAACCACAGTAGGACATTGAGATTTATAGATATTGTATGAGCTGATACAATATTTTACCAGGAAAACTTTGCTCTATTGCATTCACTTTCAGAGTTTTTGGACCTACAGTAGAGTAGCTCTTGCTGTAATGGCAATCTACATTGCTGTTCTCCCACGCAAGTAGAGGGTGAGGAAAAGGTGATATTGACTCACTGACTTAAATTTGTGTGCATGTATGTGCACACATATTTGTGTGTGTTTGTGTGTTTACTTCCATGTGTGCGTGTGTGTGTGTGTGAGAGAGAGAGAGAGAGCTACTGTGCATATTTATTTGTGCATGGATGTGGGTGAGTGTGGGAAGAGAGCGAGAGAAAACAGAGAGATGTCGAAAATGGAAGAGATAATAAGAGCTCCTTCTCGCAAGAAGGTCAAACTGGACTCTGAAAGCAGCATTTACATCAGTTTTGGCCTCAGTTCCTGTTAATGTTTGCAGACATCTGAAATCATGTATTGAAATGTATTTTTCCATGTCCGACAGTTTGAAATGTTTGTGTATGACCTCCAGTTTTATTGTTTTACAGAGGAGGTAATGCTTGCAGAGGAGAATAAAAATTCAGGGAGATCACCATTAGATGGTGAGTTCACACACCTACTGGTCACACACACACACATCTTAATCAGGTATTTATAACTGTCTGTCTGAAACATCAACATGTTAAACACACAGTATGGCTCAAGAATTTTTTTCCGTTTCTAATCACCAAAGTCAGTAGTTCAGATTTTTACTGATCTTGATGTTTTGTGCATGATTGTTAGTGTTGAAGAGAGCGAGTAAGAAGACAGGTGCAAGGAGAGGAGCCCCGGGGGATGACAAATACACTGACATGTCCACTGCCAGTGAGTCAAGAACATTTCACTCTGTTCAGTTACTTGACTCTTTAGGTCAGGTGTCTTCCTTGTTTCTTAATAGCTCTTGTCTCTTAGCTTTAGTTACTGAACATATTCATAATTTCCTCCACCTCCTGTTGACCGATGTTTGAACTCCTCTCTCTCCTCTTAGGCATGTCACGATCAAGGATGAACTTCCGCAGCGGCCGACGAGGCCCCGCTGCCTACCTACGCCGTAAAGAGCGCATGCTGCGCATCTCCATCCGCCGCATGGTGAAGACAGACACTTTCTACTTGATGGTGCTCAGTCTGGTGGCTCTAAACACCATCTGTGTGGCCATTGTCCACCACAACCAGCCTGACTGGCTGACCATCTTCCTCTGTAGGTTTCACTTTTTAATGATTGTCCTGTGTTTTTTTAATCACTCCATGATTTGTTTCTTAAAATATAATTCAGGTCATGTCTGACAAATTATTTTTTGTTGGCACATTGTTGTGTTTTCTCATCTCCAGACTATGCAGAGTTTGTTTTCCTGGGGCTCTTTTTGGCTGAGATGTTTTTGAAAATGTACGGTCTGGGTTTTCGACTTTACTTTCATTCATCTTTCAACTGCTTCGACTGTGGGGTGAGGTCCTTCATTGTTTACTCTGACTGCATATTATAGAAAAGAAAAATGGCTCCTAGTATTGTGGTTTTATTTAACAGAAGCATTTCTGGTGCAAAATGATGAATTTGGATTGACCTTATTAACTAATGAAGTGAGGGTTGTGATTATTACTATAATTTCCACAAATTAAATTTACATTTGTGATGGAGATATCTAGACCACAAATAAATGTGTAAAATATAAAAGAAAATTAAAGAGAAAACTGCTAAAAAGGAACAAGGAAGGGAGAAACACAATTAATAGAGTTTGTCAAAGTCTATGAATAAACTCTACCAGCTGAACTTTGAGTGGTTTTCTGTAGCTGTGCTGCCACATCATGATTTGACGATATACTAGTAGACTTTTTCAGTCTCTGTTAAGCAGTGCAAAGAAGGGTACACTCATAGTTGGGCTGCTTTTAGTCTTTAAGTTCTGCAGGATCCCAAATGTGTCAGACAGAGGGTTGTAGCTGTGCTACATCCCTTTTACAGTAAATTAAACAAATCCTTTGCAAAATGATCTACTCTGATTTACTGTGATCTGCAGGTCATTGTTGGAAGCATCTTTGAGGTGGTTTGGGGTTTCTTCAGGCCTGGCATGTCATTTGGGATCAGTGTCCTGAGAGCACTGAGACTTCTGAGAATATTTAAGATCACCAAGTAAGTGGGGCTGCACTATTTCAGCTAAACTAAGCTTGGGTTGTAGTACAGTATATTTTTATTGTATATTTTTACATATCTCTGGTGGAATAGACACAAAATTGTGTGTGATTGCTTTCTGTCAGATACTGGGCCTCTCTCAGGAACCTGGTTGTGTCCCTTATGAGCTCTATGAAGTCTATCATCAGCCTGCTTTTTCTTCTCTTCCTCTTCACTGTGGTGTTCGCTCTGCTGGGGATGCAGCTTTTTGGGGGAAGGTAAGTAAAACAAAACCTTCCCTTCTCAATCAATAAGTATAAACGTCTGCATGCTGTTGATTTGTGGGGCTGATTTGCCTTTTCAGTCTGAATATACACCCAATATCTGATCACACTGTATTTCTGAAATCTGAAATGTATCTCCTGGACACCCTGTGAACTGAGTAGCAGTGACTTCTTTGATAAGGCAGAAAGGAAATTAAATGTCTGAATGAAAATAGCCCTGCATCCTCCTCCACCCTTCAATTCTTCCTTGGTCATATCTGACCCTGCTTTCTATCTGCCTTCCCTTTAGGTTCATCTTTGAAGATTACACTCCCACCAACTTTGACACATTTCCAGCTGCCATTATGACAGTGTTTCAGGTTTGGCTCCCACAGATCCCCTCATCCTGCCTGCTCTCCATGACACATTGCACCCTGGGATATTTCTCACCCCAGGCGCAGATTAAACAACTCTGCTCACTCGCTCCACACCCCCTGCCTCCGCTACCATCCCACACATTCATGCACACATATGCGCACATGAATATTAGACAAGTGAAACATGAACAATCCACATCAGATCTGTTACAAAACCAACTGTGAAAGAGTGTTTTGATCAGCACACATTATAATTACTTCTCTGGCTGCCACTTTTAAAATTATATCTTGAACTGGTTTGTAGAGAGAGAAAACGGTATGTCTCATGTGTGGTGTATTTTTAGGCCAATGTTCTCTTGCATCTAATCTGAGTAATGTAGTTATTTATGCTAAATATTCTGTGCATTTGCCCACAGATTTTGACTGGCGAGGACTGGAACGAGGTGATGTACAATGGCATTCGCTCACAAGGAGGTGTGCAGTATGGCATGTGGTCATCTATCTATTTCATTGTGCTCACACTGTTTGGAAATTGTATCCTTCAGAAGCGATCAGAGAGCTCTGGTGTAGCATCTACACCTGTATAAAACTATTACTACAGTGAAAAACACAACATGATGCATTTAAGATGCAGTTACTTAAATAAACATACAATCAATGTGTTGCCCAAGTCAAATATTTAGGCATTTTTCACTATAGCAGAGGTTGTAAATACTGGTCATGTACCACTGCTCTGCTTATTTTCCAACTATCCCTGCTCTACCCACTACAAATTGCCTGGATCAGGTGTGCTCATTCAATTACAAACTGGAAGATACCATCTCAGATGAGGGTACAGTGGGGATACAAAGTGAATTGGTATCTTCCAGCTTCTGATTGACTGAGCACAGCTTATTCACTGTGGGCAGGGCAGAAATACTAAGATTGGCAGGGGTACTTGAGAACTGAGATTGAGACTGTCTGCACTAAGGTTGGATTCTCATATCCTCATGTTGCATTTTCCAATCAAATATTTTTTTATTATTTGTATTGCTTTTTTAATTTGAGTAACACCATAGGGTTACATATTCTGTTATTTACAGAAAAAGCAAATTAAAATTTGTAAATTAAAAAGAGTTTTTCTCAGTTTTTCTGTCTGTGTAGGACCTTTATCTTATGCTGTTTATTATTCTCAGAACACTTATCAAAATCCATTCAACCTTCTTCCAGTTTTGTGAATTTCCCACTGGGATGAATAAAGTATCTATCTATCTCTCTATCTATCTAGTTTTGTGCATCCTTAACTACCTTTATGACAGACACGCTGCTGAATGTCTTCTTGGCCATCGCTGTGGATAACCTGGCCAATGCACAGGAGCTGACAAAGGTTGCACACTTTATTTTTAAACTGTTATTTAGTAATATAGTTTGTGTATACAACAAATGTGCAATGTGTGTGTGATAAACTACATTCAGTGGAGTAATATGAAACCACTGACAGGAATTGCCAGCCATGTTGTTATGGAACTTAAAAATGTTGCTCCACAACTGAAAACTACACTTGTAGTACTTGTAGTACTCTAATGGGAAATGGTGCGTCAGTAGTTTAGTAATAACCTGTGTAAAGTTTAGGGTCAAAACTGGAGCAGAAGCTAAAATATCCTGACTTTATCTTATTATCATTAAACTGTTAAAAACTTCTAAGAGCCACTGATTTTTTTTTTTTTTTACTTTCTCAGGATGAAGAAGAGGAAGAGGAGTTCTTCAACCAGAGATATGCCAGAGGCAGAGATGGCTTGATCTCTGAGTAAGTTATTGTTTTACTATTTTAAGATAAGATACACAGAACCTTCATTCACCTTAAGCAAGTGTAGATCTGAACTGTAAATCTGTCATATTTTATACATTTACAAATACTTACTTAAGATAAAGATGCTCTGGCAAAACCGGTGGTGGTTCTGTGTTTACTGTATGATATGGGAGATATTATATTCAGTGAGATTAACAGAGCTTTATTTCCACATTGTCACTGACTTTGGACTCAGAGAAGCAGCTGTCGGTGTAACAACAAATGTTCATAGTACCTTTAGGTACATGGTGAATGCAAAGAAAGAAAGGCATGTGCATAGCATTGATGACAAAATAAGGAATGCGTGTTGAATGTGCCTGAATCAAATGCATGACCCTTTCTAGATCGTCTCAACAGCATTACTCAATGTCCTTCTCTAACTGTCTTGGCCTGTGATTGGTTATGAGCAGCCACTTTTGTAAATGAATGTCTGGCTCCTCTCAGTGACCTGGTGACCTTCCCACATGTTTAATGGTCCAGAAAGTGCTGGAGGAGAAGGGGGAGGTGCTTTCTGAAGGTTGTCGGGAACAGTGGGAAGTCTCAATGTGTCACTCTACTGGGAGGAGGCACACTTTGGAGTGTGTCAGATTTTAACCAAATTTCCCTGCTTAGTATAACTGCATCTGATTAGCAGTGCTACTGTGAGAATGCAGTGGCATTAATATGTGACACATGAAGGGCATTACTGACTCAGAGTGACAAATTTCATAATAACCATTGCTAAAAAGTACATGAGTGTCCTGCAGGGACACGCTGAGTGTCTTGTTCAGGGCACTGGCTTGGCTGAATTAAGACAGTACTTGTTATTTTGCATGTTTTATAACATTTAAGACAAACACGTGTAGGTTTTCCAAATTGTATTGTGTGCTTGTAGATGTATGAATGTATATTCCTGCTTGCCAGGTTCATACAAGTTCAATATGAAAATCAACTTGCAGAGCCTTAGAACTAAAAATGAATCCCTGATTGTTTGGTCAAGTCCCACTTTATATGCTCCTCCACTGTCTACAGCTGTGGCCAGAGGCTTTATGTGTTCTTCTCGTTGTATCTATGTCCCATTCCCATGAATGCAATATCACAGGAATACCTTAAAGGAATTTCTTCACAATTGACACAAACATCCACTTGAACTCAAAGATGAATTGATTAGATTTTGGTGGTCAAAGGTCAAAGTTACCATGACCCCCCCACTCTGTCCTGTTGTGGTGAATATTTTATCTCAGGTGTTTTAAGTCTCTGCAGGTTGATTTTATACCACATCTAAATGAATATAGACTAGTAGCAAGACTTGATATCAAGCTAACAATGTACGGCCTGGTCATCAGTGATAAAACTGCATTTGTGACTGATACTGTTATCGTTGAAATATACACAATCCTTGCTGTGGTATGAACGTGGTTCCTTCTAACTCACAAAAATCATGCAGGCACTTGCCTTTACTCTCTAGTTGTGACACTGAATGTATCATTTGTCTGTTACATATTTTAATGTTAGTCTTGTATGTGTTGCAGCTTCAAGATGCTGATTTTTATGTGCATTACAGAACTTTGCTGGCCCATCATGTTGTCTTGTTTTATGCCTGTTATGTGACACTGACCAAAATGTTGTATTCAGTGATTTTCTGTAATAACCTGAACAGACACTTAGAAGAAGAGAATATTTTCTACACTAATTGAATTTTCTAAATTCAAACCTGGATTTTGTTTTCCCTTAGCATATTTTGTTCTGTGTCACAACAAATTTCTGTCTATGTTGTAAAAGACTAATGTCTTGTTTTCAAATAATCACTCATTGGTTACATGGACAACAAAAGAAATACCAGTAAGTATAACTGTATGCATCTCTGTCACACAGACCTTCTCTCATTAGTTTCCCAACTCAATTATTGAGATTATTTTCTAGATGTTACGCAACCTTTAATTCTGCACCTTACTTCTTTTGTTTGTGTGGGTTTTGTTTTTCACTTCTCCTTTTTAGCTGTCCTTGCCTCACAAGTATTTTCATTTTTTAAGTTTTTGGATGTATTTGTACTTTTTTAGCTTGAAGTAATTTGTTCATGTTTCCATGGGAAAAGTTTTTTGTTTTACTAATCAATTAACATCAATTCTGAAAAAGTCCGACCTTTTCTTGCAAATTTTATTTCTTTAAATCTTTTAGATAACTTCTATGCTAAATGATCACTTGTCTTGATGTTTCTAGTCAAACATTCTTTAAATTTGGACTAGTTCCTACCTCATAATGATGCCTAGTATATTGTGCTTCTTAGTGGGAGAAGAAGACCCTACCTGTACAGGAAACGGGCGATCCACCGTGGTCGTCCAAACTTCCCGGATGAGCCCGAAGGTCCAACATGTGCTGCAGATGAGCAACCTCTCAATAGCTCTAATGCCTTCACCAACCGGCGCGAGAGAAGGAGAAAAGTTAATATGTCTGTGTGGGAGCAGAGAGCCAACCAACTACGCAAACGTCGGCAGATGGCGAGCAGAGAGGAGCTGTTCAGCAGCCCTACAGAGGACACTATTGAAACTCCCACCGTTGCCCACCATGCCCCTACGCTTTCCCCAGAGGCCAGCCCAGCTCACCTACCTGAGTCTCCCATGTCTGTGGGGATGCCCCTCCCTGAGCCCCCTTTGTCCATGTCCATTCCTGAGCCTCCGGCCGCCGAACCCCTGGTAAACCTAAGTGAGGAGAAAACAGGAGGAGCTAACCATCGGGCTACCGGTGGAGGCAGACACAGAATGGCCCGCAAGTTCAGACCCAGCCAGGGCCCCGATGAAGGGGCCCGGCACAGACGCCACCGTCATCGCGAGGCTCGCATTGAGGCCAAAAGTCTGGACTGTACGCAGTCGCCACATGAGGTGCCAATAGTCAGAAGGTCGCTGAGCCAGGAAAGGAAGATACTGGATGAGAGAGAAGAGAGGGAAGACAAAGAAGAGAAAGAGAAAACAGATGTAACAGGAGGGTTAGTTCAAGATGACTGTGGAACATGTATTGTCAACCCATATGCAGATGTTGGAGAAGATTGTAGAAGGTAAGCCTGGGTTCATGTCTGTAAATCATAAGTCATTTTTCCTAAACCAAAGTAAATACTGAAGTTTGGGCCTCACAGTACAGTCATTTTAAAAATATTTTACAGGGGAACAACAGTTTTATCAGGCATCTATAGAGAGAAATAACTATGTTGTAACCTTTATAATAAACTGTCTCTGTATTGGGTAAAAACGTGTAGCTCTTCAGTCTTTTTCCTTGTTGCACTGATTTAAGTTCAGTGATGTTTTCAGATCTACTGTGTCTGGCGCCGACATTCCTGATCCTCCTCAGTGTGAACAGCTGCTGGACTGTACCTGGTCAGAGCAGGGTGAGGCCAGGCACACAGACCAGTATGAGCCCTTGTGCCAAAATATCCCAGTGGAGCCAGCCTTAGAGGCTACAGAGTACACTGTGAGCACCATTGAGTCTGAGAACCGCCGGGTTTCCATTAAACGCGACAAGTCCAAACTGGAGGGAAGCGTGGTCATCGAAATGTCTGCACAACCACTGCTGGAACTCACACCCATGACAGGTAGCACTGTTACCACTTCTCATTGCAGTCACACTCCTTTACTGTGAATCATGAAGTGGGACATAGTGTCAGTATCGCTTTGTATCACCGTGTGTAGGTGTTTCTGACATCTGATAGGAGTGCCACAGTTGCACATGTCTGTTTCTGATGAATCAGATTATGACTCACATTATTCTTTCTCTGACAAAGCAGTCCATCTCCAGCTAAAACGTTTTTCTCTCTTGTTCTGCACCTCTGTCTGGGGTTCAGTGAACAGTAAAGAGTTGGAGGCTTACCAATCTGAAAGAGAGAAGGAGGAGGAAACGGAGGAGGAGGAACCTCCAGTTCCTCCCAAGCCTGTTGCTCCAGACAGCATGTTCATCTTTAAGGCCTCCAACCCGTAAGTGTCTACAAAAGCCACCTAATAAAATCAGTACTTTTTTTTGAGTGGTATTTTTTATTGTGCCCTTCGTATGTACCAAAGATGTATATTTTCTTATTCGTTTATGCACAGAATCAGAAGGATCTGCCACTATGTGGTCACTTTGCGTTATTTTGAGATGACCATTCTCCTTGTGATTGTGGCAAGCAGCATTGCATTGGCTGCTGAGGATCCTGTGTGTACCAATTCAGACAGAAACAAGGTGAGATCCATTCATGACCTAAAATCTAATTTATCCTTTTCCTTTAACGGGTCCAGAATGATGCAGCAATGCACCGTAGGCATGTTAAACTAAAACTATCTAGTTTGTACAACTTGTCAATCATGTCTGCAGGCAAACGTGTTAATGGCCACGTTTGTTGGTTGGATGAAAATCTGCTGTCATACAGGAAGACGAGATGCAATAATTGCTCAAATGAGGGCAACAGTGGACACCTGGGATAGTCTCTCCTCCATGGTGTGGTACTCACTTATACAGCATGCAAAAGACATCAGAAGCAATTGTGTGAGGGGAGAAGTTAGAATCTGCAACTTTTCATGTCCTCTTTTTCCTGTTAATTTCGACACCGGAAAAGTTATGAAAAAAGGGAGTTTCAGAAACTGCTCAACATTCCCTCGAGCATTTTGAAGCATCTTAATGTCTCAAGGATGCTGTGCATGTCTGAAGTGTCAAATGATTTATTCTGTAGAGTTAAAGGATCATGTGTACGTCATCAGAACAGCTTGTCAAGTGATTAGATAAATATGGAAACCACTTCCCACTACACTTTTCCAATGGGGTCTGTGTCCAGCAATTTCTGTAGCTCTCCAAAGTTTTGCATAATCGGATCCTCAGGTTATTTTGATGCCGACAGTCATAAACGTGTGATAACACTGTTGCTGAATAACCTAAAGGTGTAACAACAATGCATTAATTCATTCATTTGTTTAATTTGATGTATAATTGATTTTATTTATCCTCAAATAAGCAAACGTCTAAGACCATTCAAGACAAATCAAGACTAAGTAGCAGTAATAAGATTCTGGCTCAGTGCCACTCTTTCAGGTTTGATCTCAAGTTGACATAACACTATCAGCAACAATGTGCTGTGGCACATTTGGTTTCACACACATGCAAGGTGAGAATGAGCAGTTTTGTCTGGGAAGACGCTGTTCGGTTGGTTTGTCACAATTCAAGATCATAGAAAGTGTCAAGAGTAATCAAGTAAGCACACACTAGTAAAATCTAACATAACGTGATAACACACTAACAGTTGTATGCCATCTGTGACTCTGTAGGAGCCATAACGATGTTATCACAACTTAGTCTAGCACATTACAAATGTATAGTAGAATACCTGTGCTACAGTTCAGCAGATAATGCTCTCAGGCTGCATTCTGAGAAATGCAGGGTTATACCCAGACATTTTGATCACTTTTGTAAGTCCTGCAATGTGAAGGAAGTGCAGTACTAAATCACTGGAGTATCTCCTTAAGGTGTTTTAGGACATGCAGAACTTGTTAACACACCAAAAGGGACATATTGTTCAGTGCCGGTATAATCAGAATTCCTTAGTAATTTACTCTTCACCTCAGTAATGATGTTGGTTACCTAGAGCACTGTAAACATACTGGTTCATCGCATTATAGCTTTGTGTAGAGGCAGAGGCTCAGAGCATGTCAACCAGAGACAGAAGCATTTCCTCTGACTCTGTTACTCAGTGAGTCTATAACTGTGTTACTTTCTGACTCTGTAAACACTGGAGCTTCACATCCCATGTGAAATAAGTGATGTTATAAGATTTGGATGTGTCCTTCCAAATCATCATGCATATTAATGAGGTAAAAATGTTTTTTAAAAAAGGTTTTTAAAGCATTCCTAATGACAAACAACAAGTCCTGTGAGCTGGGCACGTGTGTTATTTTGTCATGGAGACCATGGTGGGACATTAGTCAATCCAGTTGCTTCTTGTTGGAGTATGCAAATGTGTAAGTATACTCAATCCAGAAAGAATTCATACTAAATACAGACAAGTTACAGACAATGTTCCTCTACAGGGACAAAGAAAAAAGTGAAGCTGCTCTAGCTGGAAAAATAAATAAATAAATTATGGGTGGTAGTGAAGCTGTTTCAAAAAGTTTTTAGAAAACATTTTTCTTTCTTTTTGTGAAGTTTAGTTGGCAAATACAGTATATTCCACAATTAGACTATTATATATATTTAAAACTGTTTATGTGCAGTATAGGATGCACAATGTGAGTGTGCATGCTCAAAAATTATTTTTAAAATTGTATTTTTTATGTTTGTTAATAATCCAGGTGCTTCGGTATTTTGATTATGTCTTTACTGGAGTGTTCACCTTTGAAATGATCATTAAGGTAGGTAACTGAAAAGTATCATTTGTTCACTTTCACAAAAGCTATCACCTTTTTAAAGAAGTTTTGATTTACACTACATTTCCTTACACGATTCTAGTCTCTGTATATATTTCATATGTTCACTGGACATGTCTGTGTGTGTGTGTGTGTTTGTCCTCCAGATGATCGACCAGGGTCTCATCCTGCACGATGGCTCTTATTTCCGAGACATGTGGAACATCCTGGACTTCATCGTGGTGGTGGGAGCTCTGATTGCCTTTGCTTTAACGTGAGTCACTGTGTAGTGCTGCCTGCTGATGACTAATGACTGACTCACTGCAGCAAATCATTTTCTGAGCATACAGTATTGTTATAAACGACCTACCTTCAAAGACATGTTTCACAGCTTATAAAAAATGCAGTCTGCTTTATTGACAAAGGGTTCAGCTCAAGAACTGCAAATATAGGGGCATGCATACTCCTGTACAGTATGTGACTCTAAAATATGTGACTGAACTGTCACCATGGTCACCATTTAACACGATGAAAAGCAGGTTTTAAATGTAATTTTTCTATGTAAAGTTTACACATGGGTGTAGAGTGTCATGACTGATGCTAAAAGCCTCTATATGGGTTATTTTTGTTGTGCCTTTTGTTGTCCTGTAGAAAACTGTACTGTATGTTAATATCCCTGTTGTGAATATAGCTGTGATCCTCTGGGCTTTGCTCACAGTGTATCTCTCTTTATGCCTTGATTTTTTTCTCTGTTGTACCTGTGGATTGTGTCACTGTTGGGGCTTCCAGGAATGTGATGGGGTAAAAAATTCACACTAAATGTACATTTCTTCCATAAGCTTCTCACATATTTCTTTAATTTTCTTATAACTGATTCCCTTGTTGCATTCAATGTGTTTTTGTTTGTTTTTTTTTATCTCATCAAATTGCAGATTCTGACAGGTGTCAGGGGTAAACGTTTTGATAATTTGGGTGCAGTTATTAATATTTTTTTGCTCTCATTAATTGTTTTTATGCTCAAATTACCAATGATGCTTTCTTTTTGTTCATTTTTGCATAGTAAATAGCTGAACATAATTATTTATTCTTAACACACTAAGATGAAAAACACTTGTTATGTTGTCCTCCAAAGTTTTTCTATGTATCTCAACTCAAGCTCAGATCGGTATATGCCAGACTCTGGGGGTTGTTGACATTCTCCAGAGTCTCTGCTCCAGCTTTGTGTTCAATGCAGGGACAAGGACAAAAAAAAAAAAAGTTCAACAATTTAATGCTATGACCTTGTGGCCCCGTCTCCACTAACAATAACATAATCCTGTTGAAAAATAATTGAGAAATAATTCATTTAAGGCATACTTGCATTATGTTAGATCACAGATTATAAAAGCAAGGTAATACATTACCAAATTAAAGCTACCAGTTACACAAATTGTCACATACTTTACCCTTGACATTCTGTACAACACACACACTGACGTCATGTCATGTATTTCATTGTGTTTTGGTGCAGTGGTTTTAACAGTTTGCATTTTCTATGTTTTTCTTTATTTTTAATGTGTCTATGCCATATGTTCTTGTGCATCACCTAAAATGTACAACTACGCTATGTTCCTAAGTGCTTGTTTCTATATTAACAGGAACAACAAAGGCAGAGACATCAAGACAATAAAGTCTCTCAGAGTGCTCAGAGTTTTGCGACCTCTTAAAACCATCAAGAGACTTCCTAAACTCAAGGTATGAGTCTTGAGTTTAGCAAAAACCTTCCAATATTTTGTCTTTTTGGTGTTATTTTACAAGTCTCTGACAGATTGTTACAGCTTTGCAATCCTTCCTGTCTTTGTCCTTTCTACAGGCTGTTTTTGACTGTGTGGTCACATCTCTGAAGAACGTCTTCAACATCCTCATTGTGTACCAGCTCTTCATGTTCATCTTTGCTGTCATTGCAGTGCAGCTCTTTAAGGGGAAGTTCTTCTATTGCACTGACAGCTCCATGAATACAGAGAAAGAATGTCAGTAAGTGGATATACTGTATCTGAACAATCACAGCCCGTGTTTGACTGTTGCTGCATTATTGTCTGGAATATCCTACACACTGTCACTCACAGTGAATGTATAGCTTGGTATAAAAGCAGAACACAAAGAGTCGTGTTATTAAAAATTTCAATCTCATATTGTCAGGAAACTTAAAGATACAGTATCTAACTTTTAGAAAATATTTTTACAGGAAAACTGCTAAAGAAATGTATCTTAAAAACACTGGTGCACAAAGTGATAAAGTTCCATAGAGGAATTAAGCAGAGCAAAAAAAAAATCAAAGCTAGATTTACCAAGTTGCAAGGCATACAAAACTTGGGCAAGAGCAAGATCCAAAACCACAATCAAAAACCAAAGAGAGACACGGCTGAGCAGGAGCCAAACATGAGGAGCACAGACAGCATCTGAGCAGGGAGTGAACTTAGACAGTCTGGCAAGTGGCATGAGTGATGAGATGGCTTAAATGCAGGAACAGAGCAGATAGGTGGATGCAGGTGGTGATGGGAGTGGTCAGGACACAGGTGGCGCTAAAGTAGACAGTGGCCGTTTCTCAATATGCATACTTCTCCGTGCTTGCGTTCTTGCGGACTTGTGAAACATCATCAGCCAAAGCCCAAGCTGAGCTCGTAATGAACAAGTACGCTGTGCCTCAATTCTGCATGAGTATTCTGCGTCCTCCCGTCCTGAACAGTCCATACTCGGAGTTCGTACTTGCCAAGTCTGTACTTCCAAGTACGGGAGTTCGTACTTCGTGTACTTGGAATTAGGGACCAAGACAGAACGCAAACTTAACAAAATAAGAGCGTGAGAAATGCATAGTATGTGATTGTCCTTCTAATCAGATTATTTTAATTATTTTTTACTTTATTAGTAGTGGCTGGGACATTCTTGTTTAATCAGTTGTATAATAAAGACTTCCTGAACAACTGGGCAGAACATAGCAGAGTACAAGAGAGCGTAGCCGAGCAATGAGAGGGAGGCCTGCGCACAGCATGCCAGAACTGGCTTAACTTGCTTAGCTTTATAGCTAAAGTTTGACATTTTTAGGGAACACATTTACTTACTTACTTATTTTTCTTTTTACCAAGCGTTAGATGGATACCACTGTGGATATCACTGTTTGTTCTCTAAATATGAAACTGCAGCCACTAGCCATAAAGAGTGGGAGCAGGAGGAAACAGCCTGACTGTGTTTGAAGCTAACAAAATCCACCCACCTGCACCTTGCAGCTCATGTTTAATTAATACATACAAAAAGTGAAGTGTAAAAATTACATGTTAAAACAAAATATGAAATTGCCTTGAGAAACAAACTGTTGAAAGTAGGTGAAATACTGGTTTTATTAATAGCCTAAATTTTAGAAGATAATGTACTTTTCTCTTTATTATTTTCATGTATGTTACCATGATCAGCAACTTTGGGGTGTATTTACCCAACACAGACCAAAATAATACACTCCAGACCACTTACCAGTCAGTAGTGAAGGAAGGGTAACATATACACATATGAAGTATTCTCTCTCTCTTCATTAAGACTCCTGGTTTAATCAGTGAATGAAGTGAAACAATGACCTCCAGGCTGCTCTGTTCCCTATAGAGGCTACTACATTGACTACAGCAGAGACAAAAAGGAGGTGAAGAAGAGAGAGTGGAGGAGACATGAGTTTCACTATGACAATGTTTGCTGGGCCCTCCTCACACTTTTCACTGTCTCAACTGGAGAGGGATGGCCTCAGTAAGTGTACTAAATTAACTTCATTGATCATAAGATTTAAACTCAATTTGTGCATCGCAAAAAAAAACAGCAAATAGTGGTTTTAAGTGTCTTTTCTCCTGCTAGGGTGCTGCAGCACTCTACGGATGTAACAGAGGAGAACATGGGGCCAAGTCGGGGGAATCGGATGGAAATGTCCGTTTTCTATGTGGTCTACTTTGTCGTGTTTCCGTTCTTCTTTGTCAACATCTTTGTGGCTCTGATCATCATCACCTTCCAGGAGCAGGGTGACAAGATGATTCAGGAGTGCAGTCTGGAGAAAAATGAGGTGTGGAACAGTTAAACACCCAGATACACACACACACACACAAACATGCATCCACACATATTCACATACTCTTTTTTTGTTGAATTTCTGTCAATCAGAGGGCTTGCATCGACTTTGCCATCAGTGCCAAGCCGATGACACGCTACATGCCCCAGAACAGACAAACGTTTCAGTACAGGCTGTGGCACTTTGTGGCATCGCCCTCTTTTGAGTACACGGTGCTGGTCATGATCGCCCTCAACACTGTTGTCCTCATGATGAAGGTAAAGAACACACGTACAGCAGGATACTTAAAACTGATGGAACAATGTATATATTTAAAAGATCCTACATGTATAATGTTGGTTTGTTTTTCACTAGAAATCTTTAATTACATAAGACATTTAAATTCACGTTATGACTTGAAGCTTACTTACTGTTCGATGCATTTTACTGACTGGCGTTCTGGTTAAAACTTTGACACATCGACCTTAACATAGTTGTGCACACTGATTGTTTTTTTCTGTGCAACGAGAGGTCATGAGCACCATTTGTGGTGCATTCACGTTAGGTTTTGCCACCAAATGAAGAAATTTAGGTAATCTGGCTAAAAATTCAGCTTGTTGGATGTTTTTCTTAAAAATTGTGTTCTGCTCTTACTTTGTTAAGTGAAGTTTTAAAGGCGCCACCAAACTTTTCAACAAAAGAATCAAAAAAAGTCAAACTATTCTTTTCATGATGCTCATTTATTTATAGTTTGTCTGTGAGGTTTGATTGACACCAGACTTAACAACAAACACCACACATTTCCTCTAAAAGTTATATGAGTTTTAAACGAGTTTTTATGGCACAAAACTGCTGCAGCACAGCACAGTAATTGATCTTTGACAGAAATATAAAGACATTTAAAGGGTCACTATGATGGATAACCAGTCTCAGGCAAGTTTTAAGTCTCTGCAGTATTTTCAAAGCAAAATGAAATGAATTGAAGCCAGCATCTGTTAGGATGTTTGAAATTCTTTAACTTGGAAAATAATTAAAACTGTTTGGAAAATACTAAAGAGTGATGTGCTGAATTTATTGTTAATGGGTTAAGAAATGTATATATGGCTTTCTTTGAAGCTAAATGTGGATGTAGATATCATGTTTAGATAACATCAGTGATATTAGTTTAAAAAGAAATTCCACCTGCCTCTTTAACCATTTTGTTTTTTCTTTCAGTACCACTCAGCCCCAACAGCATACGACACTGTCCTCAAACACCTAAACACAGCTTTCACTGTCCTCTTCTCCATGGAGTGTATACTCAAGATTATGGCATTTGGTTTTGTGGTGAGTAAAAGAAATCAAAGGTGGCACAATATAGTTCACGTGTAGATTAATAAACAAGGAATTTGTCTATGTTTTGTTAAGTTACAATCATATTTTTTTTTCCCTGCAGAATTACTTTCGAGATACTTGGAATATTTTTGATTTCATCACTGTTCTTGGCAGCATCACTGAGATAATTGTGGATTTACAGGTAAGACACTGCCAAGACAACAGTTATTTTCACAATGTTGTGACCCTAAAAAGGACTCAGATAGCCAGCTTTAAATGCAGCTTTCTTTCTTTCCAAGTTTCGTCATGTGTTACGATCGCTGCTTCCAGACACAACTTAAGTCTTGTTGTGACGAATTTCGCCATCTGTGTTTTACATCCTGTCTGTCCCTTCTGTCTGCCGCTCTCCCTCTGTTTCATGTCACCCTCTCTGCAACCATTTGTGTGTTTCTCAGTCGGTGAACACTATCAACATGAGTTTCCTGAAGCTTTTCCGAACAGCCAGGTTGATCAAGCTGCTAAGACAGGGTTACACCATTCGGATTCTGCTATGGACCTTTGTACAGTCATTCAAGGTGGGATATTTCATTTCAGTTTTTAACGCATTGAAATTTTTGCCTTCATGACAACTTCTAACAGCCCGTCTTTGTCTCTTCTCTCGCAGGCTCTTCCTTATGTCTGTCTTCTCATCGCTATGCTTTTCTTCATTTACGCTATAATTGGAATGCAGGTATCCATTGACTAATAAGGACATTAAACAAATTAGCTCATGACAGCTCATTTATTGTTGTTGTTGCACAAAGTACGGTTAGCAGGGTAGTAGCTTGGACGGGATAGTGCCTGCAGAAGGAATTGGGTAGCATTTTCCGAAAGTTAGGATCTGATCTTTCTGATATTGTAGAGGGCATATCTGCATGTCCGAAAGATGGAGGAGATGTCATAAGAAAAGTTTAGTTGTAGTTGTAGTCTCTGGCAGACCTAGTGTAGACAATCCTTGAACATCAAGGGATGCCAGCCAACAAAGCATGCATTTCAGCATAGAAACCTTATGCCATCTGTAAAACATGGTGGCTGCATCATCATGATTTGGACCTGCTTTGCTACTTCTCAGCATTTTTGTTGGAGATGAGAAATATCAGTTGTACAAGCAATAATACAGAAAAATATCAAAGCATCTTTCCTTAGACTGGAACTCAACAGAAAGCGGATCATGTGGCAAAACAATGACCCTAAACACAGAAGACTTTCTACCAAAGAATAGTTAAAGCAGACAAAATGTAATGTTTTGTAATTAGCTATGCCTCCAAGCTAATGCGCAGGCTGATGAACAGTTACTACAGAAAATGTTTAGTCGAAGTTATTGCTGCAAAAAAAGATTCACATACCTTTGACAAGACTAGATTATTGTTTGGGGTCTATTTATTATCTTTTGTTTATCTCATTTCTTATTAATCACATTTTAGTGAAGAGTATATTTATGCAGAAAAAACTAAAAATCTTAAGGTCTTTATTATAT
>OMLM01014035.1:222803-255244 GCA_900302695.1 Helostoma temminkii | reverse complement strand
CTAGGACTCAAAATTGTTAAACCATTGATTCAGAATCCATAGTCAAACTTTCAAGCCATAAGTAACCAATAGTGGATTAAGTGTGGATTGGTATTATAACGGGTATTACAAAGATCAGGGCTGGATTTGGTAAATGTTTGTACATACAACATGTGAGAGCATACAATATTTTGCAGATGTACAATTTAGCTGGGCACTAAAAAGTATACCACAAAGAGTATAACAGCTTATTTAGATACCTAATTGATTTTAGATATGAAACAAGTACATACAACCCCTGCGACGTTGCCTTTCTTCCAGCGCCAATGTTGTTGTACTTTTTATTCTACTGATAAACAGAAAAGAAGCTTAAAAGTAACTGTGATGTGTGAATGCTTAGTCACCCTTCTAAGTGGGTTTATTACTCCCCTTGTGTACATTTTAGAGCTTGCAAATGGTTTTAGTAGCAAACTAAGTGTACTTGATTTAGGAATTTTCACCCATCCATACACATAAAGATATTTTGGCTGACTTGCTTACACAGATCTACCCAGTTTTTAACAGTGTTCAGGTCAGCAGACTGTTAGAGCCTTGGGACCACACTTGCCCAAACTTCTGCAAACTGGTGAACATTGCTACTTCCCCTTTACACATCCTTGTTTACAGTATCTACAGGCAGGGCGACCTCTGTGGGTTATTTCTTGCGGGTAGAACATTTTATGTATTTTAGTCACGCATGTCGTTGTGTAGCACCAATATTGCACAGTGTGAAATTATAATGCAGAAACAAACCTAAAAAAATGTTTTTTTTTAACTTAAGTCTGACAGAACACCGTTTCACAGAACACCGTGCAACTATACGCATGCGCACTGCATTTTATTTTTTACGTAATATGGCGGCGAAAGCTACAGTTGTAGCTAGCTAGTTGAGAGCGAGCACTAGTCAATTTCTTACAAACAAGCTAATTTAATAACCCTAGTTTAGTAGTTACTGTAGTTTGAGTTTAGTTTAATCTTAGTAGTTGACACAAGCGTTGATGCTGTTGTTGATTTGGTAAAAAAATGAATTACACGACGAAGGTAGTCCAGGTGACGAACGTGTCGCCGAGCACAACATCGGAGCAGATGAGGACACTGTTCGGTTTTCTGGGAACCATCGAAGAACTAAAGTTATTTCCACCAGAGTGAGTTGAATATCCATCGAATTGCTAAATGTATGATGGTGGAAATTAAGCCACTTATTACCTGTATGGGATGCTGAACATTTAAGATGTCCCAATTGAACGGGACCGTAGGCCTGGTATGCTAGCATGTTAGCTAATGTTAGCTTGGCTAACATAAGCTCAGCGCTATGTTATGTTGCTTTTAGTGTTGCATTTTCCACAATATTCGTATTTTAACTCAATTAATTTATTAGAAGCTTAAATGGGAGAGTTGTATTTGGTCGTAACATTGCTTCAGCGAGTTACAATAGTGAAATCATGCTTGTTCTCAGCTGAATATTTTATTCCTTTTGGTGTTTTGCTTGGTGGTGGTCTTTTGTATACAATTTTTATGCAGATCAGGATTTTCACTATTTCTATTTAACATTTAGCTAACTATGTTCACCTACAACATGACACATTTTCTTCTGTATCTCAATCTGATCTTCTGTTGAGTAGTTTCATGATTGTAGTTTGGCTAACTTGCACAGTAAATATAGAACCGTCTTATAGTACAAATAAAAAGATGGCTATCAGCATGGGTCGAGACCTCTGTTTTATGGGGACATTTGAGAGCAGGAAGCTGTAGTAACGGGACAGTTTACTGTGTGTCTCAAACACTCTAGTAAATGTTTAACAATTATTTTGTGTAATGCACTGAATTCATTTATACATTTGTAAAAATCAGAACACAACATGTATTGTTTAGGTGATTGTTTTGCAGTTCTGTGTTATTTAAATTAAATAACATTTGTTATTATTTCTACAACAGTGATTCTCCGATGCCGGTGACATCGCGGGTGTGCTTTGTGAAATTCCAGGAGGCAGAGTCTGTTGGGGTGTCTCAGCATCTGACTAACACCGTGTTTGTGGATAGAGCGTTGATTGTGGTCCCATTTGCTGAAGGTTTGTCTCCTAATTATTCTCATGTATGAGTGGTCCTTGTTGATTGAAT
The DNA here is from genome assembly GCA_900302695.1 of Helostoma temminkii. NCBI lineage: Eukaryota > Metazoa > Chordata > Actinopteri > Anabantiformes > Helostomatidae > Helostoma > Helostoma temminkii. Next base: position 253,108 of record OMLM01014035.1, on the reverse strand, counting down.
GGCATGACTCCTGATTAGTAACAGCGCAAAAAAGTAAAAAAAACAACAAAAAAAGTTGGCTCGTTTGTCAATTTTACCTAAGACAGCTCACCTTGGTCTGTTTAGGTGAGCTTTTTAAGATAATTTGAATGATACTGGTATTGCCATTTCCCTCCCTCTAACTATAACAAGTCATTAGGCAGACTTTGTTGTCAGGTTTCGTTATACTGTGGGTTCACACTGCATATTGGTTTGACTGCCACAGTTCTCTTTCTAATCTCTAATAAAATATATTCATAAGCTGTGGGCGCTGAAGACAGTTCAGTAGTGAAGTTGTTTGAACTCTTTAACCATATGCATTTTTATTTCCTTCCCCATATTGGACTATCCTCTGTTAAACTTCTCTCTGTTATTTGTGTGTGTGTGTATGTGTGTGTGTGTTTGTGTGTGATTTTTGTAGTGAAGAAGGCAAAAGCAGCCCCCTCGTTGATGGCTGAAAGTGGTCCTCTGCCTGCCAACAGGGGATTGTAGACATTTGCAAAGGCCAGCAAGCATTCAAGCCCCCACCCCTACTTTTTGTGATCTCTATTCTTTCTCTGCTTTCTCTTTCCTTCTGTCTGGTTTATCTTTTAGAGTATAAGAGGTCATAAATCAGACACAGCCAGAAACTGTGCTCATTCAGCATTTTTTTTCCAACAAGTTTGATGCCGCTTAGCCATCGTTTTATGGCCAGAACACTGCTCTGTTAGAGATAAGGCAGACAGTGATCTTAATATACGATGTTAGCAAATCCCATGAGAAGACAAAAAGACCGTTATTATACAAAAGCTATTAAAAGTACATCAGTGTGTGCCTCAGTGTGCGCTGTGGATGACTTTTGTTCACTACAGTGAATGGAGAAACTGTAGTGTATTTGCAGTCACATACATCATGCAGCTGTCATTTTTTTTTTCTGTTTCTAAAGTCTTTTAATTTTTCACTGAAAATAGTCAGATTTCAGTATTTACTCCTGTTTACATATTCTTCGTTTTACTTTACTTTTATATAAGCATATTATATAGTTGTGATAATTTTGAGAATTTCAGTCCTAACAAATACTATGACAGCGAACCATGGACAGATTAGTCAGATAGTATAAAGGCATAGTTGGTTTTGGTCTTTTCATGGAATTTGTTGATAATATAAAAATGAATTTTCCCATTCTCATCCTTTTTAAAAATAGTAAAGCTTACTACTGGGAAAAATTACTTTGCAATGCAATCATCATACTTTGAGTCTTGTGGCAAAGGTTATACAAGTCAAAAAAGGTGGCTGACACTACACAGGCTAAATTCACTTCGTCTTGGCAGTACGTTTGGGACTTCAAAAGGGGAACACTAGTCAATGATTGTGTGATATAATAGTTGAACTCCGTCTGTTGTCACAGATACCCACCCAACATTACACAAAGTTGGTGCAATATTCTCTTTAACAGTGGTCTTCTTTTTGTTGTTGTGTTTTACAGTTCTTTTTCCTGGCTCAGCCAGTCCTGTAAACCAGTCCCTGCTGAAAATACCATCCAGCAGTTTTGTCTCCTGCAGCAAATTTCTCTCTCCAGTGTGCTCTTTTATTTACATGTTGTTATTGTTGTGTCTGTATTTAGGTCATGTTTTTTTTATGGAAATTGCGTTTTGGGAGTGGATTAACAATTAGATGATTGTAAGGTCTCTTATGTGATACGTTTGGATCGTTTCTTAAAATCAAACCAGACCTATATTGCATATAAAGTTATAACATATAAAATTATTTATTAATTGGTCTATGGCAAATTAAATAAACCAGTTGTCCTCATACAGTAACAGGTAAGGACTCAACAGTTTGATGTACAACAGGCATAGTACCTGCCCTGAATACTGTTATTGCCATTATATTACCACTTTATCCTCTGAAAATGTGTTTTGGTAAGTAGACACTGGTAGCTTGTGTAGTGTTCTTGCCAAATCCCTAAATTTCTCTTTGTTGTGTGTATCTCGATTTTTCTCTGTGTGCTTTTAGTAGTGAAGCCGCCAGCGTGAGTCGCTTGTTTCAGTAAACGTCTAAATGAAAATTGAGGGCACACCCAACTGGAGAAGCCGCTGTGCTTGCTAACGTTTGGTTCATGACTTAAAAAACACGTTCAGGTGATATATTCTTGGCAGTGTTCATTGGAGTAGTGTGATTTATTCCAGCAATAGTTATGTCACTGCAATGATTTTGTTGAATAAAGGGAACTCTACTCTGATGTGTAAGGTAACCATTTTGTTGAATCTAATTTGAAGAAATGCAGTGTGAAGACTTTTTTTCTTTTCCAAAATGTGTGTCTGTAGTTGATGTCTGTGAAGATACTGTTCTCTTTTAATACCTGATTTTATATTCCTGTAGGATCTATTCCAGATGAGGCTAAAGCTTTGTCACTGTTGGCACCCGCAAATGCTGTTGCAGGAATTCTGCCAGGAGGAGGACTTCTTCCAACTCCCAATCCCATCCCAAATCCAGCTGTAAGTCCTCGTACTCACTGTATCAGATCTCTGATCGGTGAACTTCTAGTGGATGACCATACACAAATGTTGAACAATGTTGTAGTGTCACTAAGTGTGATATTCACATATTGAGTTTGCTGTTTTGTTACATAAAATGTCAATGTTTTTTGAGCAAAATATTGAGCAAACTAGTTTTGTGCAAATTTATTTATTTATTCCTTCGCGCAGCTTGGAGCAAATCCATTTGGTGCTCCAGCCATGGATGCGATGGCCGCTTTTGGGTTCCCAGGAGCCAATATGAATCCACAGGTGAGAGGCCTTCTTGAGTGACAATTAATACAGTTATTTCCAATATCTAAATACCTGGATATGCAATACATTTAATCTGATTGACTTTTAATGTTCCTTCTGTGTTTTTTACAGGCTGCTGATCAGCTGTTGAAGTTAATGACCGATCCAAAGTAAGTTTGTATAATGAATCTCTTTTGTAGCCTGAGTAAAGAAATAAATGTGTTGGTGCATTTGTGTTAATGATGAGTGAACTAATGAATATTCCTTTGTTTAGACTGAATCCACTGGCTGCAGGTTTAAACCTAAGTGCAAGTCTAAAGGCCGATGCATCCAGTAAGGAAATTGAAGAGGCCATGAAGAGAGTCAGAGAGGCCCAGTCACTCATTTCTGCTGCTATTGAACCTGGACGTGAGTAGACAGAAGTTTATGTGACAGCTTAATGCTGTCTGTTCTTCTTTGCATTGATGCAGTTACAGTTATTATTACCCAATTTTTGTACTTTTGCTCTTGGTGAATGTGTAATATTCTACCTTCTACTGTGTTTTTGGTATCCTGCAGGTAAGGACAGCAAAAAGAAGCACTCACGGTCTCGGTCTAGGTCCAGGTCCCGAAGGAGAAGGTCCAGATCACGTTCAAGGCACAGGTGAAAACTTCTGTTGAATATTTGAGCTATTGAGATTGAGATGTGCTATTTTCAGCACATTAGAAAGTTAAATGATTCGAATGTTTGGTTGCAGGCGAACCAGAAGCAAGTCAAGGCGACGGTCTAACTCGAGAAGCCGGAGGCGCTCCAAAAGCCCACGCAGGAAACGCACCCACTCCAGAGACCGAAGCAGGCGATCTCAAAGCAGATCCAGGTAGATTAACTGCATTAAAGTTGATCCATGAGAAAGTTCTGAGATATTAATAAGATAACGTCTTAATAAGAATAATAATAATTTGTCTACAGAGACAGAAAAAAAGATGATTCTGGGAGAAGAAGATCCAAAACACCACCTAAAAGCTACAGCACAGCCAGGAGGTCACGCAGCGCGAACCGGTAAGTGCAGCCTGGGTTTTCATTTTGAATATAGTTAAACAGCTACCTAATATATTTAGAAGATGGTAAACAGTATTAACCTCAGTTCTTGTCTTGTTCTGCTATGCAGACGACACAGAAAAAGTCGCAGCAGCAGCCGATCTCCTAAAAGGTCCCCTAAAAAGAGGTCTCCATCTCCTCGAAGGTTTGTGTGAATTTTAAATCTTGTTTTCATTCAGATAAACAGCCTTGGTTTGTTGTCCACACCTGAGGGTCTTGAGTGACAGCTTTCACATCAGCACCAGCGTTTTTTGTTTTTTTTTTCTTTTCAGAATATTTAATTTATGCATGACTTAAAGACCTAAACTATTATTTAATCCATCCGCTGATGGAGATCTCTCTTAAAAGCAACATAAACAACATAAACATATGCAACAGTAATCAAAATAGAATAATCAAGAATTTTTATTATTGTAGTCATTTCAGTCCGTATGAATTCTTGCATACTTATCACTGAATGTAACTATAGTAGAAGCAATGAAAGTGTAATTTCTATGAGTACACACTTGTTATTTTGACTTTTCTTCCTTTACAGACACAAGAAGGAAAAGAAGAGAGAGAAGGAAAAGGAGCGCAGCCGTGACGATCGTGAACGCTCTAGCAGCAAGAAAAAGAAGAGCAAAGACAAGGAACGAGAGCGGGAGAGGAAATTGGACAGTGACAAAGGAGATGTTAAGGTTGGCATAGTATTTCGAACACTGAAGAAAGCATAAATGAAATGTACATGTCCAAATGAAACATTCAAAAAAGTAACCGTTTGCTTTTCTTTTTACAGGTCACCAGGGATTACGATGCAGAAGAACAAGGTTATGACAGTGAGAAAGAGCGGGAGGACAGGAAGTATTCAGATGACTCTGCGTTGTCTCCTCAGTCAGTAGAGGGTAACGGCACACCACGTCCTGTGAAGCAGGTCAAAGTTAACGGTGCTGATGATCACCATGAAGAGGACATGGATGTCAGCGACTGAGTGGGTCGATCTGCTTTGTCTCACATTATCCCTCCTTTCTGGTTGTGAATGTGTTAAAGATGACCTTTTCCCCCATTGGGGTATATATGTGCCTCTGCAAATGTAGAGTGCTGAGCTGTCTTTCTTTCCTAAAAGTTTGCCCAATGACGCGCTGTCTCTTGGTTTGTCACCCTGCTTTTCGCTTCTACAAATGTCATCAGTTTGAACTGGAAGTAGGCTTACTTTGCTTTTCTAGAGTAATTGTGAGATTGTCACTTCTTTACATTTTTGTTTAGTGGTGTGATGTTCAGGTCTTTCCTCATCTTGTTGAAACAGTTACTACATTTGCTTCTTGTGATATCAAATTGTTAATGTTTTATCCAGGATTTCTTTTATAATAAAGCCTATTTGGAGAACTAAGACTTAAACTTATTTTCAGCTTTTACCTTAGTCAGGGGTATCTAGGTAATATGCTAAAAAAAAAAAAACTTATAAAAGCTTATAGCAAATAAACTGACAGGGTTGTGTAGCCAAACAAATGACGTGTATACCAACTACACTGATTCATAAGAATTTAATGAATCAATCAGACTTTTTGTAACATTTCACACTATGGCCTGTAACGGTCAGTGATGTAAAGGTATAGACAGCAAAGTGGTTGATAGGTGGAGTGATCAAGGATCAAATCTTCAGTTAATGTACAGTCATTGTATATTTTCAGTTGCACTTAAAATTGTTCAGCCCCATCACAAATTAGATATACTGGCAAAATTTACATTTTGGCTGTTAAGTGACAAATCGAGAACAATTTAAATGCTGCAACACAAAGTGGTTCCTCCATATACAGCACAAAAGCAACCTTAGATGACTACCGCAGTCTCAAAATCATTCAACCACATGACAATAATTTTCAGTACTTGGTAAAGCACCCCTTATTGTTACAACACTGCAAAGATGATCTGTATTTAGACACCAGCTTCTTGCAGCATTCCTGAGGAATATTAGCCCATTCCTCATGGGAAACAGCCTCTAGTTTTCAAATATTTTTAATTTTGCATGCAGCAACTGCCTTTTTCAAATCCCACCAGAGATTTTGTGGGTTTTTAGTCAGGTGACTGTGACAACTCTAGAATCTTCCAGGATTTCTGCTGTAACCAAACCTTAGTGGACTCTGAGGTTTGCTTGGGATCATTGTCCTGCCCGAAGGTCCAATAATGTCCAAGCTTCAATGTTTTCTCCTATGATTTACTGATTTACTGATACTTGAATGAATCCATCTTGCCTTGCTGCATGTTTCTAGTGCCAGAGGAAGCAAAGCACCCCCACAGCATCAATGAGCCACCTCCATGCTTCACTGTGGGCAGGTTGTTCTTTTCATGCTTCATTGTTCTTCCTACAGACTGATGATCCATAGGCCTGAAAAGTTCCACAGAAATCCACTGAACAGATTCACAAAACGTCTGTGAATTAATTATATGATTTTGGTTAATTAGTTGTGTATGTAGCATGAAAACCTTCACTTCACCTTCACAACCTGCACTTTGCCACCAAGTCCAGCTGCAGGTCTTTTGCAGTCACTCAAAGGTTTTATTCTACCAGTCTCGTCAGAAATCTGAGTGCAGCCCTATATAGCTTTCATTTTCTGCCCCATCCAGGTAGTGTAGCTACTGTCCCTTTAACTTTGAAGTTACAAACTGTTTCCAATTGTGTCACTAAGAACAATCAGTGCCTTTGCGTTTTTTTTGTGTATGTTTTTGTTTGTGGAAGGCAATGATCTCTATACATAGGTTTGTTATTAACAAAATTCATCTTGTGCATCGTGTTCTTCTCAAGTAAAGGTCAATGCCAACTGATTGAAGGTTTAATAACAGATTTGCAGTTGTGCAGAAAAAAAATCACAGTAATAATCTACATTTGGTATAAGGAAAAGCCTGAATGTTTGTTTTACATTCCAAAATGGGGCTTTAACATTAGTAGATGTTTTACTATTTAAACTCCAAGCAGAAATTTAGGGAAATGCTCCATTTTATCTTGGGGGAGTTTTCATACGCTGAAGTTGTCTATTATAATTTAGAATAGACACAAATCTAATCTATTCAATATAGTCCCCCTCTGAAAGTAATGGAATATTGCTAATGCAATTCAGCTTTTATTGGATGCCATGCACACAACAATATGTTAAACAACAGAAAATGCAGCAGCTTTTGTTTAGGAGAACCCAGGTTTTAGGCAAGCCAAATACTAAACAGATGGTTTTAAAATAAATAAAACCCAGTTTATTAATAAGACTCATTGTTTGCAATTGAATTAAATAAAAGCTGAACGTCTCATATGCATATTTTGATCTTAAACCCAAATGTCTTCGATGTGTGGCAAAAGCAAACACATTAACCTATCTGTTCCAATACTTTCAGATGGGATTGTTATACCATAAAAATAAATACTTCATAACACTGATGCATAAAAATCTTATATAAACTACAAAGCTGAGTTGGTTATTGATTTGAGCCCAAACCACAACTAAATACAGTATATTATATTGACAGATGTGACAGTTGACAAATTGACCCACCCTCATTTTACAGCCTCAGAATTGTGTCTTTTTATTATATTTGCACAAAGTCAGTTGAAACATGATGCTGGTGCTTTATTTATTTAAAGGGATGTGAAGTAGGTATGGTTGCAGTACATATTAGCTGAAGCCAGAGACAACTCAATGGATCAGATTATTTCTCTTCCCGACACTTTTGGGATATCCAGCAATATCAACTTCACAGCTTTGTGTACTCTGCTTGAAATAAAATTAAAAAAAACAAAAAACAACACACACATTAAAGGAAAATTAAATGCAGACTATCAAGACTTTATAAGCACTAAAAGGTGTTTTGAAGTGATAGTGTCACAATTTTCAGTTCTTCCTTTTATCTTAATTACCACCAGGTCTGCAAATATAGCAAACGCTTAGAGGACATAGCTTAAAGATGCATGTGATCCAGTTGGCAAACACAGCCACAGCATGCCTTAAATATACTTAACATCAATGCAGTATTAAACAGTTTACCTGATATTCCATCTGGGTTCTCCCACACACACACACACACACACACACACACACACATACATACAACAACCCTTCGTAAAGTACAATTACTCACTCACACTGAGCACAGAATTCATACCATCATGACAAGCATGTAGACAAGCGAGAGGTAACATGAGCTAACCTGAAAATACAGGAGGTTGCGTCCTGCACAGGGGAAAAGGCTTGGATATCGAACTGTTAAGAATGTGTTTTTATGCTAAAACTTTCTCCCAGCTGGTTAAAAACATTCGTAAGTACTGGAAATGTATTGCTACACAGTGTTACTCCTTTGAGTATATTAAATATATATATAGTACATAATGTATAAATTAAGCTCAGTTTGAGGATATAACTATATTTGTTATTCTGTTATGAATTACAGATGATGTGAATTATTTACAGATGACCCTGCCAGTGCAGTTTCAAAAATGAGAATTCAGTCTGTTTCTAGGAGGAGACATAATAGATATTAAAATAGTGACAATGTGGAGTCTATGCGGCGTTTTGTGACAGCTTTCACAGGAGGAAACAGCAGCACAGGGTAGCAGAGTCAACTGCTCAGTTGGTGAACAGCAAGTAAGATGAAAGCTATCACTCATTTCACAAAAACAACTCCCGATATGCATTTATAAGTGAGATGGCACTGTAACATCTGTTTGCATTGATTTACTTTGGATCCATCAGCAAAATGAACAATAACTGATCAATAAGACCAGTTCCCTTTTTTTTTTTACACGGAGAATGTATATCTATATATAGGAGTAAAACATTAAAACCAAATATATTCAGTTGCTGGTCATATCCTGTTTGTGTTTACAAGTCAGAGGTCTGGGAAGCGACTTGGATCTTCTCTGTAATCAGCAGGGATGCAGAAAATCGACTCCTCAAAGTCGCTGTAGCGGAATTCTTGAAAAGTGACAGTTGCTGTGATTGTGGGGAAGACGGGGATGTCTGTGAGGGAGGAAACGAAAAGATTGAAACATGTTTAGTGATTTTTCCTCTCAAACTTAACCCACTCACAAACACACAGTAGTCGAAGCACACGTACCGAGTTTGACTGGAAAACCAGGTGGAAGTTTCATCTGAACAAACTCTCTGAGTTTGTTGAAGTGCTTGAATGGGGCTATGACCTCCAACACATTTAGTAACCTGCAGACAGAGCAAAGTGAGTTTTTATCCTCCCATGCCAACATTTATGATCTGAATATAAACAGAAAGAAAAAGAGACTGATTCAATTTCAATTACAGATCTTTAGTGAAGGAAGAATATTGATGCTTTCACTTCGCCATGACCCTGAACTATAAATATATTAGAAAAACACAGAATAATTGAGTGGTCAAGCTAGTTTAGGACTGTGTCCCTCGAATTGAATCCACAGATGTATAATTATCCAGTAGTGTTTGAAATAATGCAGAAGATCATTTAAAAAATACTTGTGGTTCTTATGGTATTTCTAGAAGACTCTTAATAACCATCTGGATAGAAAATTGAATTAGCAGTATCATAAAAATCTTTATTTTTATAAATCTTTATTCACCTACTGCCAAGGTCCATGGATGAGAGGAAACTTTGTCCTTTGGTGTTTATCAGGGTCTTGATAAAGGCCACAGGCCAAAACACATTAGTCCAGTAGTAGTTGTTCAAAAACCTTTTCATCCAGTGGACCCAACATTTTTTACCCAGGTGATTTTAACTGTGTCTTCTAAACTCACTGAGCTTCTGTCTCTTCATCAAACATTGAATGGCACTGGCTACTGATACATTACATTACTGGAGCCTCACTGATTCTGTGTGTGCAGTTCAACCAAGAGCTTTGTTCAATAAAACTGATTTAAAAAGGTGTTTCACCAAAAACAAACAGAAAAAATTGTGTGGCTGCCAAATTCAACCATTTAAATTTTGATTCAGAGGATTCATGTCTTTTTTTATCATTTAGGAACAGCAGGTGTTTTGTTATAGTACAATACCCATAAGCCTCGAGTTCTGAAGTTGAGTCATGGCAACTTGAGACACAAAAGTTTATAACCGTGTGTCGTTAGGTTAAAGACATTTTGTATATACTTGTAACATCACATCACATTTTACTGTCAATTAATGCAAAAACAGAGGTCACATTACTTTTACTCACAATTGGGGTTGCAAGATTATAATAGTGAAATAATAACCTGACAAACAATTGGCATATTTTAGCCAGTGTTTAATAACCCAATTAACAGTATTCCTATAAAAATGTATTATTATAAATATTGGCTGATACATGATTACAATTTTTTGGAACTGTCAGAGGCTCCCCTGCACAATCAGAGAGGCTCTTGTTTTTTCCTGGTCCAACTAACTGATTAGGTATAAAGTGAATTATTCATACTCAACTTTATTCAAATGTATCCACCCAAGATCAGAAAGCTTTGTAAATAGATCTGAAGAGGAAGGGGTACACTTACGACTCGATGCCTAAAGGGAAATCTTGGCTCATGGCTACCGTAGCTTTGAAGTTCTTCTTGCTTTCCTTACACACAAGCTCTCTCCCAAGATGAGGTGGCCTTAAGGTGGGAAGAGACACAGATGAACACACGAAAATGTTTCTTTTTATAATCCATGGTGGTTCACGTACTTTCCAGATGCAGCATTTCAAATTATTAAACAGATTTTCTTGTAGCTGCCCTTAATTAATTGCTAATAACTATAAGGATCTATGAAGTCATATAAAACACCAGATGCTTACTTTCCATGCTCAGCAGTGATGTACTCTTCCCAAGAAATTGTGTTGGGCGCTGGAGCAGTGAGAGACTGCCTCCTCACAGGCTGCATACAGGAAAATATCATTCACTGGCACAATCACAGTCAACAGAGCGTCTTTTATGTTTACAATCACTCAGCCAATCAAGAGCGTCTCTCATCTCACCTCAAAGGTCTGTTCACCGATGCTGCCTCCTTTACTCAAGCTCTCCATGATGGCTTTGTTCCTCAGGATGTCCTCCTCACTGAGGTGCTCTCGTCGTTTCCTTGACTCTAGCACCAGACCATTAACTGCATAGAAGTCAGCTAGAAAGTTTCCAACTCTCTCCTGTACAGAAAACAAGAGGATTTTTCAGTGTTTCATCATTCAGTGATTTCAAGACCTATTGCACATTTCATGACATGTGCAAAGGAGCAGACTGGGAAAAGGACGGTACTAACTTTAGAGGAAGCAACAATTTTAATCTTCTGAGACTTCTCTCATCTCAGTCACGTCTGTTATTTATGATTTATGAGCAGTGTAACTAAATGTGTGGGTGTGCTGGGTTGTGCAAACCTTAAGCAATTAGTCACATTAGGCCTCATTCACAGAGCTTTCTTAAGAACTAATTTCTTAAACCCCTCTTACACAGTTTTTAAATGAAGATTCTGACATTCACAAATGTTTTCTTATTTGGCATTTGTTCTTAAATGAGAACGCACAGACCACTCTAATGCACAGTTCAGTGCTCATGTTTGTGCAAAATAACTGGTTATTGCATTTTTGTCAATTATACAGTTGTATAATATAACAGGATTGAAACTACAGTAATATTTTACAATAATTATATTATTTTACAAAGCATCATGTTTTTTGGAAATAATAATGTAATAAACATTACACTAGCACTTTAATTCACTTCCACTTCCTCCTCTGCCACCACTGCAGTGTCCTGACCTGTTCCTGGCACTGGACAGCTGACTCACTCACCTCATAACTAAGCAATTTTCTTTCAAATTTGAGATCAGGCTGAATATGAGGCTTCTTTGCTATTCACGTCGTGCAGTGTTGCCTCTGCTTCAGAACTCTGGTGGGTTTGATGATCGACTTCCGTTTTTTTAACTTTTGAGTCCCCTGCGTGTGACATGACCCAATTCATGCCCTTTTACATGCACTGGCAGGGTGTTTACTTATGCTAAATACGAACAACTACACTATACTTTCACCTGAGGAGGATTCATCAAGGTAGGAGCAAAAGTAGAAGGTTTAGGAGTGAATGAATTTGTGTTTAGTGTATGTTCTACATCATTATCAAATAAGCCTTACTGTTTTATCCTCTCTGAAAAGCCAGCCAATCTGACTACGTGAAAAGGTGATGGACTTTGTAGACAGGGTTGCAGAGTAGACGTCACTGCTCATCAGAATATCCACCTCTTCTTCAGTCTCCATCTCCGACTCCTTGGAGCCAAGCATATAGTGTGAACTGTTAATTTTTATATTCAAGGATGATGACACAACATGAAACAGTTATAGCAATACCACTCACTCACCTCGTGGTGTATTCTTTGGTACACTTTAGCTTCATTATCTAGAACCACAAAGGACTGCGACGGTATAGCGTCGCCATTGAAAATGAAGCTAAGATCTCCACGCTGACATTTCATATCAGTGAAGTCTATGAGAGTGGTGTCAAGTCTAAATCAAGAGAGAGCAGAGTCTGTGAAGATTGTTTCGTCCCAGTTTTTAGATCTAAAAGAAGTCATTGACCTGGATATCTACCATTTGCTGCCTTAAACTGTGAAGTCAAATTCTCTTAAAAGTACAGCCAAAATCATAATCTAGTATTTGATGTCTTACCTGATGTTGATTCCCTGCTTGTAGATTTTACAAGCATCAGAAGGCAACATTCTGGACAACAAAGGCACTGCAAAACACAACAGTGAATAAATTCAACAGTAGTGGGAGGTATTAGCTTTTCATGCTTTAGAATTTCTATTGACAATAGAATGAAAGATACAGCAACATTGATTAACACATCCCATTAACTATTATGCTGCAATTACGTTTGAAAATACGGCATATAAACAACATTTTGGTTTTCTGTGAAATATGGAAACTCACCCCAGCTCTGAAAGTCCCAATGCAACTCCAGATAAAAGTCACCAAGCTGCAGAAAAGATACAGACACTTCAAGCTAAAATATTCATACATACTCACACATCATGATTTCCTGATAAAAGGAAAAGCACAGTACTGTGAAGGTTTCACATTATGCATTTCAGCAATTAATAAGCATCCCCAGGGACAGACAACAGCCTTTTATGCAAATCAAAGCCTCTGGGAGAATTTCAAAATAAAACTGAGTAAAATTCTAGTAATACACAATGACAATTTGAGTTTGGTGTGTCAGTATCTGTGGAAGAAAAGCAAACTCTGATCCTCACCTCCCTGAGAGCCTTCAGTAATTTTGGTCTCTTATCCTCCACACTCTCTCTTGACTGTTGCTTCAATTTCCGCAGTATTGCCGTAACTAAGAAGGGAGTAAAAAACAAAAACTCATTTACACACACACTGTCATCTTCAAGATTCTGCATATGCTACAACCTGCATGTTACAACCACATTTATTCTACTTTACTGTGTTTGTGAAACCTGCCAATTCAATCTTGAAATCCAAGACATATACATGTAAATGCTCCGATATAATATTCCACACTTGCATCGTTAACAGTCATTAAACAAGCTGATACAATCCACTGTCTCGTGAAGTGCAGCTCCCTATCCCTTGCAAACTAACTATCACTTAATGGTAGCAGATGGACCACAATAAATCAGCATATCTCAGATGCATGGTGAATATCTTGAGCACTGACACTGGACGTAACTGAGGACAAAAGTGCTGATGAGGCACTCGCTGCACTCTGGGAGCTTGTCAGTGAATACGCACATAACCAGCAAATGCTGATGCAGTGTACATATGTGAGAGTGAAAAGGTGACGACAAGACTGCAGTGTTTAGTGAAAACCTGCAACACCTATTTGATGTTAAGCGTGTCCTTCTCTCTAAGTGACAGCCGGCTTTGTTTTCTTTTGCTCAGCTGTGGCTTTTGCCTTGGAACTCACCCATGGATGCCATTTTTGCCCAGTCTCTTTCTTACTTTTAAAATGTGAACACTGACTTTATTGGGAACCCTTTCCAGACTGATACAGTCAATTGCTTTGTTTCTCATCCCATCTTGAATTTCTTTAGATCACAGCATGATGTACTGCTTTTTGAGATGTTTTATTGTGCTTCACTTTGTCAGAAGGTATCTATTTAAGTGATTTCTTATTAAGCAGTAATCAGGCCTGGGTGTGGCAAGTGAAAATGAACTCAGCTTTCCAAAATGTGGTTAATAACAACATATATATACATAGCTCTCTCTCTCATGGAGGGGGGGCGAATACTTTTTTACAACACTGTATTTACCCAAAGATCAAAATCTTAACACCTTATGCCACTGGAATTTAACATGATTTGCATGTCCTTGACGATGGTGTGAATATATCCAGCTCCCCTCACCCTTGTGAGTGATGTGACCTTCTCAAAGTGAAACTCCTGGTCCCAGTCCCAGCCTGCCACAGCAGGCATGGAGAGTTGAGATGCATACTAAAAAGGCTGAGGGTCACTTCTCAAACTACTAAGCTTCACAATCTCCTTCACAGTCTGTGCAACAAAGGGATGCTAACAATTCAAATACGTTATCCATTCAGACAAAAAGAAATAATGGAAATTATTGAGCTGAGTGTAGTCACATAATTCTGTAACATTCGGTCTTTGCACTAGATACTTAACCTTCATTTTTACTTTATACTTAATTAACACAGCACATATAGAAAGAACAGAGTAATGAATTCAAACCAAAGGCATTAGCTAGTGCCTTTCACATTTCACTGGATGTCAGAACTAAAAGCAGCAGCATTATCATTAAGCAGGGTGATGGCCAGACTGTAAGCTCACGGCGTTCTAACACTAAGCCATCGTTCAGGCTCTGTTCCAGCCCATCTGGATGACAAGTGCTCAGAGAAAATCCCCACCATTAGCTTTTTTATTTTAAAACTCACTAACATTGTACACTGAAACACAGCAGCATTAAATAGGTGGGCTTTTTTAAATGTCAGTGTGCCGACAGTTATTTCTCTTTCACCTTTTGTCTTGTACCTGTACCTAATTTAGGTTGGAAGATAACACCTCCCACCTTTTTTAGAATGATCAACCCACAAATAGTGACTAAAGTGATCATCATAAATCAATCAAAAACATCAGCCAACACTCCAAAACCTTAATGTTAAAATGGACAATTTATTTATTTTTAGATATGCCACTGAGATAAGCATAAACACATCCAAATATGAAAACCCCAGAACAAGATACAACTGCTCAAAATATTGGTGACTCAACTTACTCATCTGCCTGTCACCATAGCTGATGGCTTCTGCTAGAGGACTCCATCCCTGTGCATTCTTTATCTTTACAGGTGCATTATGGGCCAGTAGAAGGAGGGCACATTCTGAAAGACAAACACAAGTTAAAATATGTGCAAATTATATTGTATGTCCTGTTCTGTGTAGCCTCCACACTGTTCACTTTGTTACTTTAACCAGTCATTGACAAATATAGATATGTGACATGTATAAATATATGTGTTACTGCTTTTGTGATACAGTCTAGTTATAAGACGTCTGTGTTTTAACAGACAACAGTGACTACTTCATTAGCACTGCAAGCAGATCTGTTCCCAGAAAGGTGCTGCACTGTTTGTAGTCAGTGATATTTGTAGATTTTTGTAATTATTATTATACCAGTTGTATATTATCCCACTGCAAAGGGCAGAAAATACATGCTGAGTGCAGCAGCAGCATGGAGTATATTCCAAAACAAGGAAGAAGAACTGACAGGGCTTTAATGAAGATACCAAAGGCCCCAAAGATTTAGTGTCATTTTCTGGGCTAAAACTGGCAAATACTTACTGAAAAGAGCCAACGTCAAAAACATTTAGGACATTTGATCACTCAGCTTTACCTTTGTGGCCCAACATCACTGCCAGGTGAAGAGGTGTATTCCCTGAAAAAAAAAATACATATAAATAATTACATTTTTTAACTAAGCATGGTTGTTGTATACAACTTTACACCAAAAACAATCAAGTGAAATCGTACCATGCACATCTTTTTGAGAGATGCTATGGGTCCTGATGAGGGAGGAAAGCCGACGCACATCTCCTTTAAACACACATTCGTGAACCGGGAAGTCCTCGTTGGTCAGGATTATTGGGTTCTTGTTGTTATCATTGACTATGGTGCCAATTGATGATGAATTGCCGTTAATGTTGTTCGCATTGAGCTGCTGTTGCTGCTGCAGTACCGAGGTTTTTACTGATTTCTGAAAAGATTTGTTTGATTTAAAATGATTACTGGTACCGTTAGGGATAGTCCCGTTTGAGGTATCGTCGTACGTGTCCATTATCTCTTCATTTTTGTTTGGTTTGTTGTGGTCCTTTCGCATGGTGCGTATCTTCTCACCTGTCATGATGACTGACGTTACTATGCTACCTAATTACTAGACTAAGTTACAGACTGGTAAATATATGGCATAAATCTGGGGGCTAGTCGACATTAGCAATATCCGTAGATATTTTTAAAAGTGTTGTAACTAGCTATTGAAGCAAACGACGAATCGTTCCCGTAACTGGATCCTATTTTATTCAGATTACGTTACACCTGCTCCTCAGATGCAAAGCCGACATTAGCTCAGAGCATACGTTAGCTAATGTTAGCTAGCCCACAATAAAAAACGAATACAGTGGGTGCGGCGACGAAAACAGAAAATAATGCTAGACATAACAAAAAACACACGCACGAAATCAACATAAACCTAAGAATGAAACCTAATTTAAAAAGCCTACATCGTTATCTATTCAACCGCTTCTTGATCATGCGTTTTAAAATCCCAGCGAGCCAGTCTGCTTTGCGGCAAAATTCATACAGACTAGATGGTATAACAGACCAGCTGGGCTAATGTCTCCGCTAGCTAACTAGAAAATCTCGCGATAAAACCCCCGAGTTTGAACGCGAATTTGTGCTGTTTATGTCATCTTCATGAGACGGACCTCTACTCCGTCGCCAACAGGTTGCTAGCTTTTTTAGTAAGCTGCGTTGTTTTCAAGAATGGCAACTTCCAAGAAGGGAAAGAAAATTGTAAATCAAGAAGAACTTCGGCGCTTGATGCGGGAAAAGCAAAGGCAGACAACAGATAAGAAGCGCGTCGAGTCTCCTTTTGCCAAATACAACAGTCTCGGGCACCTCAGTTGTGTCCTGTGCAATGTGCAGGTGAAGTCCGAACTACTGTGGCCGGCTCATGTTCTCGGAAAACAGCACAAAGAGAAGGTTGCTCAGCTGAAAGAAGCGAAGACTCAACCAGTGACAGCACAAAGTCAGCCAGTTAAGAGGAAAGCACCAGATAACGAGCACGTTAACGAGAAAAAGCCGAAACCAGCTGCGGTTGCAGGACAATCAGGGCTGCCAGGAGATTTCTTTGAGAAGCCCAGTGGAAAGGAACCTGTTTCTACTCAAAAATCTGCAGGTTTGAGTCTGTTGGCTGGTGTCTATGACGAGGATGATGATGATGATAATGAAGATGAAGGGGCAGGTCAGGCAGGAACCGCAAATCCCCCCGCTCAGCAGGCTGAGGTAGCAGGTTTGCCTGCGGATTTCTTTGACGGCTCCATCCCATCTACACCCGCCATCTCCCACTCTGGATCCATCCTCAAGGCAGATGTGGTGGAGAAAAGCGCAGAAAAGAAAGAAAACACAGCCGAGGCGCTGCCCGAGGGCTTCTTCGACGATCCCATAAGAGATGCCAAAGTGCGCAATGTTGACGCACCCAAAGATCAAATGGACAAGGAGTGGGAAGAGTTTCAAAAGGAGATAAGACAAGTTAACACCAAGTCAGAGGCCATCGTGGCTGAGGAAGACGAGGAGGGCCGCCTTGAACGTCAGATTGACGAAATTGATGAACAGATTGAGTGCTACAAGAGAGTTGAGCTGCTGAGAGACAAGCGTGATGTGATGAAAAGCAAACCGCTGCCCCAACAGCAGGAACAAATGGAGACTGATGACAACATTGAGGAAGAAGAGGAGAACGAAGAAGAGCTGCTGGGGCTTTTGTCCAGGGACTGGCGGGCCAAAGGAGCACTGGCTTAAATTGCTGCATTAGATGGCCCCTGTGACTGATTTCACTGTAGTTCAGAATGTTGAGCACAAGTGTCTGAAATTTGTAAATAAGTGTTGTCACATCATTTTATACATTTGACAGTGGATTAAACATGATGCAGTCATACAGCACTCTAGTAAAATGGTAATTGCCACAAGGAGACCGGTTTTCTTACTTCATTACTTCAGCTCCAGGCAGGCGACAAATCAAACCTTTAAATGTGTTTATTCATCGGTGTTCACACAAAAACACATTCATAAAAACCTCTCATTTACAGTAGCAGCATGGACCCAAAATCTACATCAAGATGGCCAAAGCTGTTTCATTTTGAGCTCAACTAACCATTGTCCTGCAAAAAACAAGCGCCCTATGTTACATTCATAAATTATTTGTTCATGTTACATTATAAGCAACATGCAAAGCACAAAAGAATTTTGAAAATGTACAGTGTTTACATAAGACCGTAAAGCAAATTTGACCAACAGAAACCCTTTCACAAGTTAATTGGTTGAGAATACATCTAAACAGTTTTATGGAGAAAAATGCTTGAATATGACAGATCTGTTATGTAAATACATAATTATTAGGCCAATAAAATGAATCAAGTAGAAGTGGTGGTCAGTGCTTTTTATACTACCTGTTACATATAATGAGCTAAGTGTGCCTATGTAAAAATTCAGCAATATCCACATCATTTTCTTATTGCTACATATGCTTAATGAGTTACCACTTCAAAATTCCTTCAGTGATTTAAAGTGTTCATAGCCCTTCAAATCTTTTAAAATTGAAAACTGCAACAAGAAAGGAAAAAAAGATAAATGTACAAACGGATTTAACACATTTCCAACTGCAACTAACTCAACAAATCAGAAAAACAGAAAAAGAAATCACAAACTCTAGATTAGAAAAGATCATACAAAAGGCTTTACCCTTAAGATCAACTGCGTGTTTCTGGAAAGTTAGGAAATTGCCTATAAACTAAAGTCTCACAATAGTTTGCTTCTAGTAGTCATTTGTGAACATTCTTAAAAGTCTATCTCAACTTCTATAAATACGTTTAAGCTGAGTTGTAGCAGGTGTTTGTGTTGACGGATGGTGGCATCTGCAACAGGCTGACGTACAGTTTCTAAAGAAGCTAAACACATACATGTTACATCAAGATGAGACAGGTTGGTTAAAAACAAGAAAACAAGGGCAGGAAACATCAAGTCTGAGAGTTAAGAGTGTAAAACAGGATTCACTTAATTGGTTTATTAATATAAACCAAGAAAGTGGCTAAAATATGAGCTGAATACTCAGCATACACATACTCATATGGATTAACTGTGTGATTTTAAGCTAAGCTTTTGTATCTGAGACTGTGCTGAAATAGACTAAAGAGAGGGGGAGTGAGTGGGGGGCATGCCAGCGCCACTGTTCCTCAATCAGTAAGATAAATAATAAGTTCACGATTTGCAGCAATTACAGAAAAGGGTTGAGAATTCCAAACCACCAGACCCTGCTGGGTTTCAATACTGTTTACTGCTGTCAGTGATAATGTGCTTACAAACCAACAGCAGCCCTCAGCTCCATCAGGGAGTACCTTTGATCCCTGTCATTGTCAAAGCACTCCAAAGAATGAGCACTGGGAGTTGATGCTCCAAATACTTTTCTCAGGTCTTGATAAGTCAAACCAAGTGAATTATGCCCAATGCCCGTCTGCTGGAACAGGTCTTCCAAGTCTGTGAACAAAAATGGTTCATTTTTAACCAGACAGAAACATGCACAGTGCTGTCTATGCAGGCAATGCAAATTGCATTCAAAATTTAAGCAGTTTTTTAAGCAATACTTGGACATTTTTGGAAATGTTTTCATTTTTTTATTTTACAACTATTCAATTGGTCTCCTCGGTTGCCAGACACTTACAGGAGTGAAAAAAAGGGGTGATACAAGATAGTAGTAAACATGCCCCTTTCCCATGTTTTTGAAATATACTGAAATGCATTTTCAATTTCAACATGAAATATATATTAATGAAATATGTCATCTATGTACTATTTTTCTTCAGTTAAATATAGCTTTTAAACATGCATGTAAGACTTCTTATGTAATAATTTACCTACCATATTGATATGGAAAAGATAAGTGTTATCAGTCTTCTAACTCTTGGCAAGAAAGCTAGTTATTTCCTAAATTGTCAAAAGGTTCTTTCAATAAATGCTGAGAAATAACACTTTGTAGTATTGTAATGAGCACCTTTCAGAGAATTGACACCAGGCAGGAACACCCGCTTTGGGCATCTTGTTGCAGCATTTCTCTTGGAGCGGTTTGGAGTTAGGAAGCGTGGATGCCTGATTGTCTGTGGCTCTGCCAGTGGTGCAGTTAGCTCTGTTAAAATAAGGGAAAAATAAATGCATTACATACAACATGAGGCAACACAAACCACAAAAAACCCCAAAAACTTTGATTCAACACTAACTCTGCACATCTCCAGTTGTCACTTTGACTGTAGTAGCATCTTTCACCATCTCAGTTGCTGGACTTTGACTGCTGACTACCAGCTGAGCCGCTGCATCTTTATCCTGAAGCTGCAAAGTAAATGGGAGACAAAAGTGTATTTTTTTTTATCTGGACTGAAAACTTAACTGTAAAAATATGGAAATTAAGTGAGAATTTTCACATTACTCACACTTTGTTTTGACCTGTTCTCTAATGAGGCCACTCTCTGATGAAGATCTGTGACTGTAGAGAGGAGGATATGAATCTGCTCATCAGTCCATGTGTGGTGTTGCTCCTCTGTCTTATTAGCATCACTCACTGCTTTTCTCAGGTCAGTTATGTCCTGTAATAATAAAAAATATGATATACACCAATCTACAGTTTACTGTTAGATCCTTTAAGATCAATGGGTATCCAGTGTCTAAGTTATGGGAAATCAAATCAGATCAAGTGTACTGCCAGTATACCAAGTTATTCATTTTCACATGTTAAATTCAATCTCATCCAGCTATCAATTCCTCGCTGACCACATAATTATTGAGGTCACTGTATAAAAAATGTTATTAAAAAATCTGGCAACGTCTATCTTTCTTTCTATATTTCTTACAAAATAAAGTGAAGACATTATATTGCAGTTGTCTCAGATTTCTGTCCTAGTTTACACAGAAAACTAAAGAACCTAAGCTCCCAAAATAAACTGGCACATGTTTCATTATATTGTCCATGAAAACCTGAAGCATGACAGAACCCAGCGACTCTTTCAATGTAAGAATGACAAGAACAGCAAACACATGCATGCTTGGGTAAACAAATAAATTAATCTCACAGTGACAAAGTTCACCATAGTGTCTCGTTTGGACTCCTGCCGCAGTTAAGCAGATCAACATTTATAATCAACAGAATCACTGTGGCCATATGTAAATTCATTTCCCCCAGTTATGGGTGAGAGAATATGCAAAAACAAAGAAACCAAAAAAACCTAAAATATATAAATAAGCACTAAAAGCAGGTGACTATTATTCAGCTAAGTCACTAAACCACAATTCACTGCAAGTACGCCTGCTGTAAGCTTGCCTCTCCACACATTCATACATGAATAATAAATGAGGAGAAGAGCAGACTTTGGAATTATGAGCTGTGAGCACCGAGAGGTACAAAAAAAAAAAGCAGAGCTGTCAGACACCATAAGTGGAATCCAACTTTGACTTTGACTCATAAAAAATCCATCCATTTTGCTCTTGAGAAATATTAGAGCTCACAGCCCAAGACTATTTATGAAGGAACACAGCTTCAAATTCTTCTGTGATCTTTGTCAGCTGCCCAAAACACTACATCGACAGTTCAGTAGTTTAGTATACAGTTTGACAAATCGTTCGGAAAGGAAAGGCTATTCACACTGACTGCCCTGCCTCTCACTGCAGACAGCTTTTATCAACGCTTTTACTGAAGGCAGGAAACAGCCACTACTGTTGATTTGTTCTAGGATATTAATGGAAGACTGTTGATGTAGGAGACATTCAGTATGCAACAGTAAATCTACAAGCGACATCAAACAGAATACATGATTAGAGTAGATAAGTGCAAATTAAAATACTTAGAGGGCAGATATAAACTTCTAATGAACATATTTGTTGCAGTGAAAACAATGTTTGAACATGTTAAACTAATTGCTGCTCAGCTGCTCAGGGTAAAAGATAACAAAGCAATGTCACTGGCTAAAATATTACCATGGTCTTCTTCAAGTCATCAGCCTTCTTCTGATTTTCAAGAGCAGCCTGCATGGTCTCCACATCATGCTGGACACTTGTTAGTGTGCTGCCAATTGTAGCAACACTCTGAAAAAGATAAACATGTGCAAAGTAATTTATGAAAATCAGTACGAACAATAAAACACTACATTTACTCTAAAGTAAAATTTTTTCTTTTTTTCTTTTTCTTTACATTTTGCAGCTCTTCAACTGTTGTGGGAAGGCTGATTAAGTCAGCAGCTGACTTCAAGTTGGCCTTCAAGTGGTTCACCGCAGTGTCCAGCAAACTGATCTGCAGAAGTAAAATGACACAAACCTTTCAATTTTAACTCCAAAACAGAATTATTACTTAAATACCTAATACTTTTAGCTGGTAAACCCCAAATCAAGTCTAGCTGGGGTTGTAAAATGTGTAAACAAACTAAACATACACATGAAACCTTTCTCCAAAAATATATATACGAAATTTGAACGTGTTGCTGTCACACAATTAGTAGTTGTATTACTAGCTCTAGCTCATGCTTTAGAATGAAAACAATAATGCCATATTCAAAAGCGGGTAACAGTGAGTAAAATTACACACACATTGTTTATACAATGCTATCAGGTCATAACTTGTTTCAATTTTGATTCTTCTATTCCTGTATTCAGTATTGTGTTGCTCCTCTATGGTCTTGTCTGTTTCACAGCTGGTATCAAATGTGCATGTACTATAATCAGCTTAAGTTACCTAGTAGTGACCTACATTAATATGTAACAAACTGATATTTTACGAGTTTGTCATGACCTCTAATTAGCCCACGACGATATGAATGTTAGGGGGGCTTACATGCAATGATACTAACCTTTCTGTTAATTTCTGTTACGTTTGACCAGAGTTTGCTCAACCCCTTGTCTCCATTCTCAAAATCATCAAGCTTTCTCTCCTTGTTTTTCAGGTCTTCACTTAATTTTGGTATTTCGCTTGATGACACCTTCTGGCTCGATTCCACTGTTAAAAGATGATTATAAAGTTATTGTGATATAACAGGCTCAAGTGAGCAAAGGGCAGTGAATTTTTACAAACATCACAAAGTAATGTAACTGCTGGTGTGTAACAGTGAGTCTTACTGCTGTGCAGTTTTTCTTTCAGTGAGTCTAGATCTTCTTTCAGAGCAATCTGCATCCATATGAGTCCAGCACAGGCCATGACACAGGCAGCTAGTATGATGAACAGAAACAAGGGGTAGCACACGTTGCAGCACTGCGCATAACTCCTTCTGCAAAGAGAGGGGACATGGTAATGTTAGACACTGCAAAGTCTCTTTCATTATTAATGAAGAAGATATTTTCAGAAAACTGTGTGTTATATGTTAATAATGAGGATTACTGATAAAAAGTGGTGCTTCAAAACATGTGTTGCTATATATTAACTTATCATATGACATTCATGAATTTAGATTATGTGTCTTTTGGGTTGACAGCCTGCAGGAAATAGAAATCAGTCTTCTTAGTGCATAAGATGCATCATGCTTTGCTCTGAGCATAGAAGAAAACTAAGTGAATAGATCAGGCAATATTTCTATTTTTATTTGAAACTGCACAACGACTACAATATAGGTAATGTGCCCCGGGTCAGATGGAAACGAGGTTACTTCTCCCTCAGAGCAAGTTGCTGAAAAACAATGTCTTTGACTTGAGATTAAAGATTTTCATTCTGAAGTAGATTTGTGCAAAAGGGAATAAAATGTAATATATTCTGGCTCCAAGGTGCTGGTAACCAAAACATCTATACAAGTCTAATGTTGAAAACAAATTACAGTGAATTAAAAGCAGTCTATATTATATAATTCTGCAATTAATTGGTTTGTGTAATAAAGTAGGTGTCCTGCAAGAAAAACATTACTAATATTTGTATATTACTTCAATGTAATATCCATATTGCTTTTTTTCTCAGGATTACGTTAACGTTAATGAATTAACAAAAATATAAACACATTCGTTATTAAACCCAGCACTCACTTCCCAAAGTTAGCTCCGCTGCTCAGGTTGTTAAACTCGTCGTCGTCCGAGCTTGAATCAGACTCTGAGTCCGGCGGCTCGGTTCGGAGGAGTCTGTGCCCGGAGCCCTTTTTGGTCTTCTTTCTCTTACTGTCCCCGAGTCCGATCAAGGCATTCAGCTCCTTCCTCTTCTTCATCTTCTTCTGAGGGGTCAGCGAGCCCGTCGAGCCCGATTTGAACCCAACTAAATCCAACGTTTTGTCCAGTTTGGTGGATGTTATCGTTAATGTAGCAGCTAAGCTAACTCGACGCTATCTTGCTAGCTTGAATTTCAATCACGCAACGTCGCTAAGGGATGTAAACACACAAAGAATTTGCCGGTTGGTTTCCTTTTTGACTTAACGTCACACTTAAAAGACAAACATGTCCAGCAACTCATCCGCAATGCATTACTCTCACAAAAAAAGGCTTCTCTAGAACAACTTTTTGCCTCTAGCAAAAGCAGGGCAATCACGTTAGCTAACTCGGCTAACACTAGTATCTGACACCTTGCTAACAGCAGCTAATAGTAGCGGGTATACATTACAGTGCTATATCACATCCTCACAGCGAGGTTTAAAGTTACCTGCTCGGACGCCGTTCATTTTGGACACTCTGCATACATTCTTCAAACACATAAATAAAACCTATCAATCATAAAATCCAAATATGCGGCACTGTATTGGTAGCGACCTGCTCTACTGCTTGTATTGTTTGGGCAGGGCATCCAAGTAACCTCACAGCTGATTGGTGCCGTGAACAGCTCCAACTTCCTCTGCTCTGTTTTGTCCACAGGGAGCGCAACACTACACGCTCTAAATTTGACAGCAATGCTTCCAGTGTGGGGAAATCTGCTGGGCGCACGCAGGTAAATTGATACACCCACACTTCTTCAAACTGTAGGCACCCCAGACTCAAAGTCTTTTATGAAATTGCCATTTTGTGTCTCTTTGTGTGTTTTACGTCTGGTGCTGTCTCCTTGTGGTTGTTTTGAGTCTGTCTCTGGTCCAGTAGCATCTTTGTGTGGTGGTTTTGTATCTGACTGGAAGCTATTTCTTGGTGCTCATTTTGTGTATCTGTGTGGTTGTGCTATGCTCCTATTTTTTATGTCTCTGATAATTTTATGTCTTATTGTGACTTGTGGTTATTTAGTATATTTTGGTGGTTGTCTATCTTTTAGATAAAGACAGTGTGGCACTTTCACTCCAAACTACTCATAGTCCTTGTGTTAATATGATCTGTTTACTCAATTATTAATTTAAAATGTATGCAAATATACATGCCGATTTTTGAACTTTAGCTTTATTATAGTCATTAAAATGACCAGGTGACGTTATCTCAGTTTGTTTTATTTATAAGGCCAATTTCATGGTCCAGGGAAACAATTCAGAAGAAAAGCAGGTCATCGTTGTTCTTAAGCCAGATCTTGTGGCTTATTTCTATTTACAGTATTTGGTTTTGAGGTGTTTGTATCATAGTTTAGGTGTTAGCTGGATAATGACTTTTTTTTATCATTCTATCTGAATAAAAAAGACTGTGATCTAATTTAATACAATAAAACATTGTGATCTCATTTAATACATAGCAAATGGGATCATTTTAATTCAAATTTAATAATTATTACAGGCACATTTGCAGCTTGTGTACTGTTATGCCTATAGGTTAGTCTGCCGTCTGTTTTGCTGTTTACATAATATTTTCATGAATGCAGCACATTTAAAGCAGGATTTCTTTTTTTCTTCCAACTGACATCTTCCAGCAGGGGTTTGCCAAAAATCCAACTGACCCGGAGTGCTATTGGGTTGACCCAGCAAGAGACATGTGCTGAGTAGAAGTGGGGTCTCTGCGGACTGGCCTTTAGCTCTTTTTCATTGAAAATGGACTCCCACTGGCCATCTCTTGGCTTTGAAAATATGTTCCTTTATCTGCCTGGTCCCCCATACTACCACAGCACAATAGTCACAATAATGACACTGAATGAAAATCTCCACACTGGACCAGTTTACAAAGGAACTGAGATCCTCCTCAGCATCTCAGTATGTGTTTAGTTATTGAGTTGCAAGAGAGGCCTACTGCTGATGCATTATTATCCTCAGAAAATAATTTCTCAAGGCAATGCTTGTCAGTTCACAATAATATCATACAGCCACACACACACACACAATCACAAAGACTATATTATCATAGCTTAGCCATACTGATGTGCCTTTTCTGATATTTTAGAGCATTAAACCAGAAAGCAGTCAGCGTATTGTTTTCAGTGCATTTACTGTGAATCCCGCAGAGTTATGTAGGTAGCAGAGCAAAATTCAATCAGCTCCTCGCCTGCACTAAGAACACCTGGTGAGGGGACAAGCATCATGCTGAGGGCCTGTGCAGACCCCCACTAACATGAGGCTGCAAATCAAAGCATCAGAGATGATTCATCTCTTCGCTGGAGTCTGAGTTTTTCATCCGGGGTTAAGACTGAAAGGGATGACACTTCAACTTCAACTCCTCACATCTACATCCATGAGGTAGGGAGCATCAGGCATTAGAAGCCCACCACTCTGATTACCACAAAACACTTGTTTTTGCACTTTGTTCACAGCAGGGTACTCATATTCTTACCACGAGTTATTCCTGCAACTGTCATGCAGGGAGCAGCCTTGGGGCTAACAGAGAATGTAAATAGTGGTGGCATGATAGGAAATACTGAATAGAATTGACTGCTAATTGAATGCTTTCATCTGACATGGCAGGCTGTGTGAATACAGATTATCACCAGTTCGAAGCGGGGCTGCTTTAGAATACCAATTTCTCTCACCAGACATTTTTACCGTTTATTTAGAGTCTTTCAACCATTGTGTTGAATGACTCAACCAGCAGGCATGAAAATTTCATCATGCAATATGCGCCTTCCTGGCAGGGGAAATGAGATCCACATGTTATTTAGAATTTTGGCACATGCTCGAACTGATGAACTTTATCTCTAACAACTTCCATCTGATGTTTTAACAGGAAACAAACATAACCTACAGTAAAGCACATGCTCTGTGTTTTTTTATTTTTTCCATTTGCAGTCTTGCCTGGAAATGTCTTTTTTGTTTGAGCCTTACGACACTGACAGCTATCTTCCCTGGTTGGAGAAACAATCAACTAATCAGAGTTTTTTGGTGGCACAGCATCTTCCTACATAGCTACCTAGCTACATCCATAAAAACAAGCCTGTCTTCTTGAAATTATGTTTACATACAGCTAATTTGCAAATATAAATACAAAATGCTATTTTTTTCAGTTTGAGGAAATTGTGTTAATTAACAAATCTGCCATGTCAACAAAAGTGTTGATACTGAACAGAACAATCCCTGACAATTATTCCAATCATTTGCTTGCCAGAACACATATGGAGGAACATCATAGTTTCTTTGTAAATTGGTTCAGTGTGGAGATTTTCATTTGGGGTCATTGTTGTGAGAATTGCACTGTAGCAGTATGGTGATATGATAAAGGAAGATACAAATTTAAAATGTGATGCCTGCAGAACACACAAAAAAAGTTGGGAGAGAAAAGTTTACCACTGTGTTACATCACCTTTCCTTTTAATTACACTTTTTAATTGTTGAGGACTTGTAGGAACTGAGGATATTATTTGTTACAGTTATGCAAGTGTAATATTTGCCCATTCTTGCTGAATGCAAGACTTAAGATGCAAGATACTCAACAGTTTGAATCATCAAATCAAAAATGAGGCTTGTAGTAATATATGAAGCAGGGTTTGTGACACCAATGGAAATTTGGAAGAGTTCATTCTTTGATTGATATATTATTTTGACTGAAATTGCATGAACAAGAAACATATGGTATAATATGCCTGCAACTAACTTTAATTATTAAACCATCTTTAGATGCTGTGATTATTTGTTAAACATGTTATTTATAATTATTTGACTGTTGTGGTAATTGTGACAATTATATTGTTTTTTTGGTTTTAAAATAAATTCAGGTAACTGTCACATTCAGGTAACCGTCACATAGGTCAAACTTTGACTTGGTATCTGTTGGCATTTTTGCTTAAAAACTTATATAAACACAATTAACAATCAGCACTTTGCAATATTTGAATTTACTGGGTTGTTGGCTCATGTTGCCAAGCCACTGTCAATCAAATCTGATCAAATGGCACCAACACAGTTTTGACAGAAAATTAAGGAGATTTTACCGTTAGGTTAGCTTGGTTGTGTATTTAATTATAAATATATTAATGTTGTATAGAAATATTTAAATAAATATTTTAAATATTTAAATTAACTTTAATGCTGCAGTGAGAGTAAGTGTTGTCAGAATGCACTGAATCAATCAGTATGTTGAATGATGAATGCTTATTTAGAATAGAATATATTTGAAATATTTAGATCACTCAGAGTTTGTACTGTGTGATTTCTCCAACCTCTTTGGTTTGTGAAGTCCACACAAATATCAGCAGCATATCCCCAACAAGATATGTTTGCTGCTGCAGATGAAACATGTGTAAAAATGACACCAGACTTGTGACATGAGAGTAGAAGGAACCATAAAAAAAGTTGTCAAAGCTAAGAGTGATCGTTCTGTAACAAGGAACCATAAAAAAAGTTGTCAAAGCTAAGAGTGATCGTTCTGTAACATCTGAGCAACTTCATCCCACGTCTTCTGTCAGTCAGCACGGTTTGTAGTCTCCTCTGATAGTGTACAAAAGAGAATCAGCAGGGGGCAATGTTCTCACATCAAAGAATCCTAGACATACAGCAGAAAGGCAACACTTGAGTCAAGG
The DNA here is from genome assembly GCA_900302695.1 of Helostoma temminkii. Classification (NCBI taxonomy): domain Eukaryota; kingdom Metazoa; phylum Chordata; class Actinopteri; order Anabantiformes; family Helostomatidae; genus Helostoma; species Helostoma temminkii. The sequence continues at coordinate 224,233 of OMLM01014035.1, read as the reverse complement.
ACACATGGGCTCAGAATCACTGGTTGTGCTCAGTATAATGGCAGCAATGCAAATATTTTCATATCCAGCACAGCAGTCATCAGTGTTCAGATCTGTGGTATAATATTGACTACAACATGTTGTGCGGAATGAATATGATTGTAAAGGTCTTGTACAGCTAAATAATTAAACATCGTAAGGCTCAACATTATCTACGTACATATACAGCCACAGCCAATGTTTAGGGAGAAATGAATCAGAAATCATATAATTGTTGATAGCCTTAAGACAGACTATTTGCTGCCTACAGTGTAAATTTGTCAGTTAAATGTAAAAGAAAATCTAAGGGGCTGGAACATCACGATTTAACAATTAATTATCTGTCTCCTGACAGAATCTACACTGTAGCGACACTTAACTGCACAGTCCCCCACTGCAGTGGTATAGCAAAGGTCTGATATGATCTGAAATGGATAAAAGGGAATAGATTAATATATTAAGCAAATGGAAGTGGTGTCTTAGAGGCTAAATAGGACAGGGTAGAACATTCTGTGATTGAATTTTTTTCAAAAGGTCAAACCAAATGTGCTGTAAGTCGCCTGTGTTTATTGTCTAATGTAAATCTTTTTTTGTTCTTCAAATCACAAGCATGTTTATGTAATCAACATGGAAGCTTATACAAACAAGGTCTGCACTGATAGGTCATCCATATTGTGTAATACATCAGAGTATAAAGCAGAAACATCAGACATTTTAAATTCAATGAGATTTAAGGATTGGTTTCACAGACAGACAGCCAAAGTTCTCCTTTTCAGTGTATTATACCAGGATTAGCCTAATCCATGTCTGTGAAATAGGCCCTTCATTTTCCTGTTAATGTCTTCAGTGCATTAGGTATCTTCTTCTTCTTTTTCTTCTGCTTCTTCATCTCCTTCTTTGTCTTTGTCTTCGTCAAACTAGTTTAGTGATTTGCAGCATTGTAAAGAGAGGCAGAAGTATGGAAGAATAGAGGAGAAGGGAAAAATAATAAAATGTACAGAGGAGGATAAATAGGTAGAAACAATTGGTAGGAAATCAGGGAAAAAGTTTGACAGATAATATTGAAAACATTTTTCTGAGGCTGATTAAAACATATGTATAGGAGTTGAATTTATTGATGAAACATTTCTGGGGCTGAGACAATGCTGAACAATGGAACAGGATTTTGCAGATATTCCACCTGTTTTTCCCGGAAACCCCTCTGAGTGCATGGTGGGGGTAAATGGTGGTACACAGAAATACTGCTCTGCCCTAGATTTCTGTCACACAGCGGCTATTTTATTAAGCACATCCAGCTTGCAGTAAACCAGACTCCCTTTACTGCAGCTCTTCTGTGACAAGGGCTGATGGGTTTTGTGCTAGAAAATGCAGCCATGCATTTGCTGTCGCTGTTATCAGCAATGAAAATTCTG
>OMLM01014035.1:199109-222460 GCA_900302695.1 Helostoma temminkii | reverse complement strand
TTAACATTTACAGCAAATGTATTTTAGCAATGACCAGAAGTACAGAGATCTTTTACTTAAGTTAAAGTAACAACTCTTACAAGTAAAAGTACTGCATTGTGAAAATTACCTAAGTAACATTAAAGATGCATTATAATTAAAGTATTGTAAATACAAAGATCTATTATGTGATTGGATTATGCATTAAACCTTAGCTGCAGAATTAAACTTGATTTTGCAGCTGGTAATGTGAGGTGACTTTTTAACATAGTAATATGTTGATTTGATTTTGGATTATCTGTGTCTGCAACGTAACCAGTAACAAATAAATAAATATACAAATAAATGTGGTGGATTATTTACCCTAAAAATGTAGTAAAATAAAAGTGTGAAGTTGCAGAAGATAGAAATAATTAGTGATTTGTTGTCTGTTGCTCATACTCTAGTCTGTCCACATGACCTTCAATTTTTATACAGTTTGACTGGGTGTGTGTATACGTTTAAAATGCAAATGCTAATAAGTATATGTGCATGTATTCACTCCCTTGTAACATTAGCAACATTAGAACTGCCCAATGTTCCCCTACAAATTCTAATTATTCTAATCTAATTTCACTAACTATAACACAAAATGCACACACTAAGTGCACATTAGGGTGTGAATTTAAAATATTACACTCATTATTCATAATATCTGAATTGTTGCTGTTAAATTGCCCATTTCATTCACAAAGACGTTGCACATGTGGGGTTTGAACTAACAGGAACATCTGCTCTGTGTTAATGCAGCCTGTACCTGATTGAAGATATTGAGAGTGTTACAACTACACTGAGCTAATGGTCTAATCACATCCATGCGCAGGATTGTGGGATCGTTTCGGCCTTATAGCAGTATTTGCTTATCGTTTACGGTAGAATTTAGCCCCCAACTATTCAAGGAAATGTTAATAATTGGTATTAACTCCCATTTTTATTACATCTTAGGATTTAGGCTTATATTGTGCAGCATTGTAAGTGAGAGAAATATTATTTGTGATTCTTCCTGTGTAAACAAACATCAAACAAAGCAAAAGTAGATTTTTTTTTTTGGCTTCAGAACATCATCTTAGTTGCAGGAACTGACACAGCTTTGTTTAGGGAAGAAAAAAAATCACACAGGCATTTTAAGCTTGTCTCCAACATCACGCGGTTCCACTATCTGAATGCTGTACTGTGCTGTTATTTGCTTGCTTGTTTGTGTTTTTCCCTGTTCACTTGCTCGATTCCTGCCATTAATGAGCAGTTTTTTTGCCCTCAAACCTATTTCTGACTGGAGGGTTGCCGGTTGTCCAATGCATGAAAAGCTCAGGAGGGGTGTCTGTTTTTGAGATACTGGAACCATCCTGCCTGGCAAGGACAATCACAGCAGCACCCTCAGTGATGCTTAATTTGGCAAAGCTTTGTCTGCCAGCTTTATACTGCAAACCACAGATTCACTGTCTGCTGATTCACTTTCATGAATGGTGTGATGTCTAATGAAATTCTCAAAAACAATTCCCGATTATTGTGAGTAACGAGGATGCGCCCTAGTTGTTTTTTTTAGAGATAATGTCAAGGGAAATTTGCAAATAGTTGCTAGTTGCAAGCACAATTGCCTCGCTGCACATTGCATGCTAAATCAAGTGCGTTTCTTTCTTATGTTGAGGTGCAGGCAACACTGTTTAGGCTCTTTGTGTTTGGCTGTATTCATCTACTGTCAAGCTGAAGTTGATCTGCAATTCTCTTTGTACCAGATCCTCTTCTAGCATCTACAATCCAGACGCATGAGGGAGAAACCTTGACGAGGCGTATGAGAAGAAAACCAGCACATTTGGGTATGACTAAAACCTTCAAAGTATTCTCCCTCAGCCAGCTCTTTTTTGTAATTCAGCCTATACAGACAAGCAGCATGGAAAAAGATATTCTATATTTTCAACAGCATGTGTTATTTGTGTTTCTTTAGACCTTGAGGTTCATAGAACCCCTGCAAAATGAAGTGTTAGCATGCAGTAGCTGCCAGACGGTTAGAAATACAGTCTCCTCTGATGAGGTCGAAAGAAAAGACAAACTTTTTAAAGGAGAAAGGAAGTAAGAGGATTAAAGTTGATAATGTGTGTGCAACCTACCACTAGGATGAACTTGTCATGTTGCAGAATACCTGTAGAACATGTAAAGGCTGTTTACGATGGATTCATAGACATTCATTAGACAAAGGAGGAGCATTTTGAAAGATTGGTGGAGGCTGTGTTAGTTGCAAATGTGATGTGATGAAAAGCATCATCAAAAGGGTCATCAACAGTTTGTGGATGCTTGGAGCAGATTACTGACATGTTTGCATATTTGGTGTATGTATTAAAGTCCACACTGAAGCTTAATGAAAAAAAGGACCTCAAGGTAACTCTAGTTATTATTCATTCCAAGTCCCAAGTAAATCTGGCCAAACACCTTGGCAGCAGATCGGTTCCTAAAGCATCCTGAAAATATTTAAAAGGGAATTTAATATCCTTAATGAATAGCTAGTGAGTGTGAAAAATGATCTAAGAAATGTTGTTATCAAAGAAGACTTTGTGCAGTTGTAAATCAGTTGTACTGTTTAACATGTGCAATGGATTTACTTGCAATCTAGTGTTTGGAGTACTTTCAAGCAAAAAAAAAAACAAAAAAGGAAAAAAGTGTGTTATTCTCAAGGTTAACTCGGTCCAACTTTTGCAGTTGAAGTAATTAGTAAACTGAGTGGAACACATGTTTATTTACTTAAAAAGACAGAGTAGCCAAATGTAATGGCAAAATGCCAAAAACCCACAAACCATTCCCATATTTGACCTATTATCAAGTCCTTGTAATAAAAGGTTTGATTGATGAAGTCATTGGCAGAGCAGTCAAAATGGCTCTCTTGCCACATCAGTAAATCACTGTCTGCAGAGTCAGTGATTTGGCATGTGTGCTATGTGCAAACATTAATAAGACATAAATAAAATTAGAGAAAGGTGATTATGAATGTCTATGGGGACTTTGTAGCAGGATGGCTCTGACTAAAGGGCTCCAACATTTAGTACGTGCTCCTTATTGCCAAGCCTCTATCAGCTTCCTAAGTCATATCAGATGTTTCGGCTTTATTGGGACTTGAAGTAGTTATTAGCCCGAGCACCCGCCCTGCTGGATTTATCTCCTGTTAAATGCAGAGCCACACAATAATGAGCCCAGCTTAGTGTGATATTCTTCTATTCACTGCTTTTCTTCCTTTAAATCAAAGACTACCCATTTCAGATTTATGACAGGCTGGTGAATGGTCAATAATATAATAGTAATTTACAATATTTCTTGAAAAGACTAGTATCCTTGGAATTCACTTGAGATAAAATATATAAGTTTACAGAGCCACCCTTTTAAACCTGAGCAGCTGAAATGTCTTCTTCAGGGGTTTACAGTAAAACCTCCGTCAAACAATGGACTTCACAGTCGCCATGTCTGAAAAGAAACCTCTCTGCTGTGTGTGAGTGCAGACGGTCTGTACTGAAAATCTTCAGTGCGAGGGACGAGGTGGAGCATTTATGCCTTCCACTGCATGTTTCCTAAATTACACTATGCAGGTCATTTCCATAGGGGGAGAAAGTAGGCCTGCGGCGTATCTAATTTGTCTATACTACCAGCAGAAATAGAAATTCTCTTGCCAAGCAGCATCCCAACTTCTGTCTTTGTCTGACATCCTGTTGCCAGGTTAGCAAAATTTAACAATCTTTTGCCAATATTCTTTTTGAATATCCTATGGTGGTAACTATTAGTTAATTATTATTTCAGAAATCTGTCAATTAATTGACAATTATAAGTTGTTTTGATAAAGAATGTTAGCATTTTGAGCACCTTTTTCTCTAGTCAGTTCTCTTGTTCCAACTCTCTGCTTTTAGTTTCATGTTCATTTATATTCTGTTCTCTTTGGACTATTGGCCACACGAGACCAAATAAGACGCCGAAAGACGTCATCTTGTCTCTGGGAAACTCAAACGGACATTTTTCATGTATTATATGGACATATTGATTAATCAGTTAATTGTGGAGATAACCAACAGACTGATCAATAATTAAAATAATTGCTAGCTGCTGCATTGATCATTAATTTAGATATGATAGGAAATATAGATGAAAAAACATTAAACATTAATTATTTTTATTCTTTGGGTGCTACTTGTATGGTTGGCATTAAAAAACAGTGAAGGCATGTTACACACACAAAATAGATACATTTATCCTAAAATATATACATAAACTAATTAACAAAAAAGGGCAATAATGGAATGGTATGTTCTGGTTGTGGTTGTATAAAAGTAATGTACAGAGTTTCTGAAGAAACCATACAGTACAATAAAGAAATCTAAATTTGTTTCAAAAGGTAAAACAGAACTGTATTAATCACAGTCCCAAATGTTCCCAAAACGATGTTAGATCTTAACTGTGTGTGTAGAATTTTCAGAAAAGTGCAGCGATGAAAGAGAACGCTTGAAAATGTGACGATATATATTTTACACAAGTGTCAGCCTGCTTCTTTATAAAGGGGGTAATGCTATGTGTAAATGAGCTCCCTTTGCAGCAGCAATATATGATACGTCTGTAGGCAATACATGAAACACCTTCCCTTTTTTATGTAAACTAAAGGTTCCAGTGTATGCATTTATTTAATTTACATTCTTTATTCCTGTAAGAATCAAATACAAGAAACCTTGGACTTAATTTAAATCCTATTCAATGGCAACAATAGACAGAAACCTATCATTAAGAGAAAGCACTTTTCATTCTCAGGAGAGGAAATAAAAATAATTCTATTCCTCTAATCATGCTGTTTCAACTCAACACTGCTACAGGAGTGTAAAAAATATCAATTAAGTAGCAGCGCAGTGTTAATTTGTGTTTTACAAATATGACCATTGCTGCTACTGATGCTGTCAATGTTTCTGCACTATTGTCATGTGAGTGCAAAGTGACAAAAAATTTGGCAAAGCAAGTGAAATCTTTTTCTCAGCCTGTCTCAAATTGCATTTGAGGCAAACTGCGCCAAGAAGCATTTACCATTCAGGTGCTGGTCAGAGGGTTGGATGTGCTTGACTATTTCAAATTGATTACAGGGTGAAGGATGGCCGCTAGACCTAAATTTAAGGAAGCTTTCACAAGTGAGATCTGAGATTTTATACTTTTTTTATATAGGCTGCAGTCAGACTGCTCCCTGTCGCTCAGGGTTACAAGCTGCTTCTTACTTGTGTTCAAAGTTAGGCACAGAGTACAGATCACAGCTAATGCTAACTGACAGGGAAGCCAAAAGCATGTCAGATTTTTTTCTCCCGAAATTTGGAATTTTTAAGTTTTGTAATTTTCTAGCTACATTATAAATCTAATTGTCTCTTCTTTAATAATCAGTGATGGTGCATATTTCTGCTCTAACCTCCTTTAAGGCAGAGATGAAGGTTAACCTTTGCTTGATTGGAAAGAAAAAAAGATAAGAGGGCTGTTAATTCTTTTCCTCCTTGCCTGCTTCCTTTTTGTCTTTGTTAACATTTCTATTATAAATAAAACCTTCCACAAATAGACAAAATAACCTTTTGTTCTCTCACAAGTAAAAAAGTTAAACACTTAAAGCCCTTTTGACAGACTTTTTCAATCTCAAGCCTGTGATTGTCTGGAGTTCAGCACCTAGTGTAGCTTTTACTGTGTTGAACAATTTATAAAAATACAGTGGTGATATTAATAGTTGCAGCAGTTAAAAATATATTAGAATGATGATAGGCATATGCAATTCTGTTAATTGGAGCACTGACATATCCCCCCCCCCAAAAATTTAGTTTAATATTGCTCATTTATTACTCATTAAAATGTTGTCTTTTTTAAAAGCTGCTTCAAAAATGTCATTTAAGATTATGAACATAACAGATTATGAACACCAAGGTAAAGATAATGTAACCTAATAAAAAGCAATAAATCCCACATTCATGAATCATATAACGTTGTATAATTTTTATAATGAGAGATTATACTATATACCATGATATGAGACACTAAACAAATTCTATATTTGTTACAAACAACCCCACCTGGAATATGTCATATCATATGTGTCATTGTATTAAGACCAAATATATATTCTAATATTGTCATTTTTATGACAATAATATTATGTTATTATTGTGGGTAATTTGTACAGTCTTGACCTTCTGATGTCATCACACAACATTTTATCTCTCTCACCTCTTTTTTTAACAAAGATTTTTTGTTTTTTTCTCAAAAGTAAAAGCACATGTCAATCATGTATTACTGACTGACAAGATAATAAGCCAGAGGCTTAATAATAAGTTGGCCTTTTTAAAAGTGCTAAGAAAAACACAATAATTGTGAATAAAATATATCTTCTCACTCATGTTTGCGTGACCCTGGACTCTCCTCCATAATCCCTGCGCCTGCTTACGTTCTTAAATGTCTTACTGCTGTATAATTTACACCCCACCATGCCTGAGCTGTGTTACATGTCATGCTAATAATGACACAATGCATTTGTCAGTTTTTATACCCTTAGTGTGTCCCTCCCATCATCATGTGTTTGGATAAACATTTGGGCACTTGGAAACACAACTGTCAGTGCTGAAAACTGTGTTAGGATGCAATGGCAAGGTGCCCAACCCTGTTTAACATTGTTTAGGCAATCAAGAAGTTCCCTTCGGCTGGAGTTCATTCAGAGCTGGAAAATGATCAGTATAACACAAGACTCCAATTGACTGATATTAGTATCAGGTCTCTTGTTAAAAAACTGGTGTTTTCAACAGCTGTGAGTGCAGATCTCCATGTAGAAATCCATACTGCTGCATGTTGTCACCATGTCTTGTTCAGAGTAACATAATTCCTATAATAGGTGTCCTGTACTCTTGGTGTCTACTGTATAATCAGCGTGGAAACAGCCCTAGGTGCTCAGTTTGTTGTATACAATAAATTCATATTGATAGGTCAATCTTAAAAAGTAGAACTGGGCAGAATTGTTGTAAAACTGTGGAGCTGGGCTGCTGCTGTTCTTACTTTCTGCGGATCACTTGCTGTGGATTTGCACGGCTGAAGCATGAATTTTGTCACACTGTATGGTGCTTAAAAACAAGAGGTTAGGAAAACATAACCTGCCTGTCTGGGGCAATATAGTGTGGAAGGGACTGCAGCTTCTGCTAATTCCCAGTTCAAGAAAATCCAAACAAGTAAAAAAATATAAGCAGAAAAAGTCCCTGCCAGCAAGAGAAAATAATGTAGGTCTAATTCTATAACACACTCAACAGTCGGACAAGAAAACATAATACCTAATCAGATAATTGGTCCGAAAATTGACAAAATGAATTACTAGTTTGTTTTTGTGACAGTAGGTGATAAGCATGCAATTCTGATTTTAAAAAACATAATAATATTTTGATGAGTGTCTGAAAAGGGCAAGCTATAGCCATCTAAAATACACCACAGTAGTTAACATAATAGACAACCCATGGGGAAGCTACTCTCTACAGGTAGCCACTCTATGTTACTATTAAGTAATGTATTTGTTTATTTGGTTTAATTTGACAAAATTCAAGATCTTTTCCCAAAGCTGACAAAACATAAAATATAATATAAAAATTTGTATATATATATATTAATAAAGTCAAACAAACACTCAAAAACAGAATATTTAATATTCTGCTTAATTTAAAAAATGATGTCTTCTTTAGTGGTTTAAAGGAAAAGCTCAGGAAAAAATGTGAAACTGTATATTCTTCATTAAATGCAGATGTTTTTGTCCTTCGCCATTAATCAGTTGATAAAAACTCTACACTAGAAAACTATGCACATAACAACGCACATTCACTTTTGGATGCTAAACACACTGACCAACCTATTTTGCTATCTAGCCAATTAAAGCTAACTGTCATAAGCTAGTTGTCATAAAAAAACAGAGAGTGCACATGATGTTAAGCATCTATACACTATACTGAAACCTTTTGTAGCATCACTGCGCAAACTCTTGTTTGGGGGGCATGTAGCTCAATTGGTAGGGCAGTCATCTTTCAACCCAAGAGTTGGCAGGTTTGATTCCTGGTCCTCCTGTGGCTACATGCTGAGGTGTCCTTGGACAGGACACTGAAACCACTGACCCTTGGCGCCTCAAAGGGGCAGCCTGTCCAAAATGCAAATTTCCCCACTGTGGGACTATAAGGGTTACATTCTTTTTCTTCTGTTTCTTGTGCCTACAGGATTTAGCCAGCAAGCTAATGCTAACAAAGCTAACAAATTCTACTTACGTTTTATATGTTTGTTTTTTTAATAATGAAAAATGCACAAAATAACACATAATTGCTCCAATCTGTCACTGATGACAGGTCATGTTTCTGTTGTTCTTGATGAAGCCCAGATTCATGGAGATAATTTTTGAATTTGTTTGTTTTGAAGATATAAGCTGCTGTCTGTGAACTTCTAACTAATGTTCACAGATTTCTTATCTTGTCTGATAAGCTTTTACTGCAGTTTGCTTTATGGCTACCAGAATTGCAAGTGTATGGGATTATGTTTAACAGAACATACTAAATAAGAGTTATTACTCTTAGTTATTACTCTTCCATTGTTTCACTGACATGTTATATATATTTATTCTGTTATCTTAGTGGGATGACATGCATGGTTAATATCTAATGCTGAAAGAAAACCTAAAAAATACAACAAAAGCTTGCATCTAATAGGCTAACCAATGTTTTAATGAACATCTTGATACATATTCGTTAAATTATTTTCTTTGCTGATTATTAATGAATTGAGTTCTGCTAAATATTGAATAGGGAGAATGTAAAACAGGCCCTTTTCTGTCCATATCATTAGATCTGGCAGTGAGTGTTGCTTGCAGGCTAAAATGCTGCATTTCTGTAGAAACCTATGGCAATGCCACGGGGAAAGATTAACCCTGTCCTCTGCTGTTTGATGCGGTCAGCAGATGTAAAGCGGCGGAGTTACTGTGTAAAGATATAGCAGTAGCAGATACAATCAGCCTCCATGTGTGTCCTCAGAGTTGTGTGTGAGGTATGTGAAGATGGTATATGAGGCATGCATTCTGCTAGACCTCGTTTTAACAGTTTCCAGCCAAAGATGATGTCACTTCTTGCCCTGCAGAGGAGTAATCAGTCTCCTGCATGCCTGAAGGGCCCCTTAGGAGTTATCACTCTTTGATAGTTGTCTCTGTTGCAGCTGATTCAATCTGTAACACCACTTCAGCCCATGTGTGAGCATATAACAAACATACTTAATCATTTCTGTCGTTAGAAGTGGAGAAACTCCTCCGCGAGCCTCTGCAGTTATGTTCTAGTTGCAGTACATTAATATCAGAGCAGACAAAGTGCTATGCCTTGCAAGAGGTATGATTACACACATGACGGAGAGACACGGAGAGCAACAGAGCACGCGTAGATTCACACACACCCACAGGCTCATACAAGTGCACAGAGAGTCACACACACAGCTCAGTGTGCCACTTCCTCATCTCCTGCTGCTCTGTCCTTAAACCTCTTCACCCTCCATGCAGGGAGTAGACACTGTGCTCTTTTCTCTTTGTCATGGTAATAACACTAAGCCTAACCGTCCTCCATTTTGCCTGTCAACTTGCATTTACTTTGTTTTCCTTTTTTCTTTTCTTTCTGCGGCATGTACTGTCAGGTTTCTTGGGGTACATTTAAGTCCCTCCCCGCATCATTCACCACTCCTGGAACCAATTATATTATCCGTCCAGCCTTTTCAATTCCTACAGTGGGAAGGACAGAAAGAAATCTAGGTCTATTCTCTACACTAGCAGCATCACACCTTTACTAACCTATTCTTGAGACCTCGCTCAAGAGACTTTCATTCCTTGCTCTGCTTTCTCTATTCCTCTCAAAGTCTTCTCTCTGTAGTTTCTCATTCTTTCCATGAAGCGTCCCCTGACAGCGTGAATAAGGGTCTTGTTGTTTACGACACCAATGTACTGCTGTGTGACACATTATCTGGTGTAGTCTGCCATTGCAGCAGGATACTTGCCTCAGAGCCTAACCGAATTGTCTGCGTTTTCACCTCACCCCAAGCTATCTGCTGTGCTCTGGCTTAAGGCTTATCCTCAGGCCTCTGCAGAGCTGCCGGGCCAATGAACACTAACAACTCTCCCTTTGTATGCTGTGAGAGCCTCTCTACACCAGCATTGGCACATTTACTACTACTATCTACCTCCACTCCTGTTACTATGCCGTATGTCTATGAGTGGTGAAAAAAAAAGTTGTATTACCTTAGGTTGTTTAGTACGAGCCTCTACACCGAACACAATAACGTTCTAAACAAGTCACCATGCATTTTTCTCAAAATCTCTCAAACAATGCAGAGTTAGTTGTTTAAATGAGATCATATCTTTTGCTTTTGACACCACATCTGGTGTTTTGATTATACAATGAAACACTGCTTTGTTTTGTTTTTAATAATGGCTGCCGAGAAACCAGTTGAAATGGGTCAAATATGATTTTTAAAATAAATGTGAATGTTATCTATCTATCTATCTATCTATCTATCTATCTATCTATCTATCTATCTATCTATCTATCTATCTATCTATCTATCTATCTATCTATCTATCTATCTACTTACATACCTACATACCTATCTAAATGTGCATGGTTGATGTTTTCAGGCCAATTGGAGTTAACACAAGATGTGTTACTACCTGACTGATGCCACAATGTCCATTTGACTCCCGGCTGCCTTTGTCACATTTTTTTTGGCACCACTTAAAGGTGACAGCAATCTACCCCCTACAGCACATGCAGTACTTTTTCAAAGGCATAGAGGTAGACATCACATGCTAAACTATTCTTTCATCTCCTCACTTGCTGCTATTGCAATCAGACAAGATTTTGCCCATATAATCGGTGGCTTTGATATGGATGCAGTTCCACTGAGTTTTGTGTACCGTCAATTCTTTTAAGTTGTAGCCTATTTCTCAGACATTCTGACTGCAAAGTGATGCTTAACCTCAGACAAATTTCATGTGAAAGTGATTTGTTTCTCCAAAGTTGCTCACTCTGGTTTTACAGAGAGTTGATCTCCTATGTATGAGCTTGATTGAAATTCGTGTGCTACATTCAAGTTGTCCTCAGTTTCAGCTGAAAAGTGGTCCTATGTAATTATCCTAATCGCAGTTTTAAAAGCACTGGAGCTGTCAAATACACCCATGTAGGATAATACACATATTGGCAGAAATTAGCTGTTCGGACAAGTGCAACAATGTGTCAGGAATGTCACTAGCTGAATAAAATGCCCTCTATTGTTGTTCTGTGACACCTGTGGCTACCTTTTAACAGACAAGCTATAATTAATTACTCAAAGAAATATGTAGAAGGGAAATATGAATGCTATTTTATCTTCTTTATTATTTTTTTATTTATTCTTTATATCTTATTAGCTGTTGTTGTTGTTGTTGTTGTTGTGATGTTGGTGCAATTTTCTTTGTATTCTTGCCCTGAAATGGCTTATAGTTGTTGCTTGACACCTATAAAAAGAGAAAAACAACCAACTCCATACCCGACTAAAATGTGGGATATATTTGTGAAGTTGCATGGATGTCATCCTTTTTATGATACTGCAGTTAAAAAGATAACCACCTAACAACAGTGTTGGAGGCCCTGTGGTAACCTTTCACTCACCTATAGCCTTTCTGGGACAATATAAATGTAACCATATAAGACATTTTGAGATGCACCATTAAAAGTGACTGATGTGATGTACGGCACCTAAGGAACATAAAGGAGACCAAGCAAAGAAGAAAGGGTTTATCTTGTAGTCACAGAAGAGCGATAAAACTGGAATTATGCTTCTACAGGTTACATGTAAGGAAATGATGAGTAGTATATATTTTTCTTGGCTCTTTCTTCATTGGTTGGGCCTGGGCGTCTTTCTGTGTAGAGTTTGCATGTTCTTCCCATGTGTGTGTGGGTTTTCTCCAGGTACTCCAGCTTCCTCCCACAGTCCAAAGACATGCAGTTAGGTGAATTGGTGACTCTAAATCATTCATAGGTGTGCATTTGAGTGTGAGTGGTTGTCTGTCTCTATATGTCAGCCCTGTAATAGACTGGCGATCTGTCTAGGGTGTATCCTGCCTTTTGCACAATGACAGCTGGGGTAGGCTCAAGCAGACCTGTGATGTTTCTTCATTTTTTTAAAACCTCAGTTTCAAACCCATCTCCTAACACGATTAGAATCAGTCAGTTAACTTACTTGACACACAGGTGCACACATCAGCTCATCTACAAGCCTCTGTAGCTCTTTGTTACCAATAACAGTCTTCTGTACATAGATGTGAAGAGACAGAGTCTTTGGCTAAAAACAGACCCCACAAGGAACGAGGAATGGTTTTAGAATCTTCAGAAATTTTAATTAGTGGAAAAATAGCTGAAGAAAATATTTTACATAGATATTGACACATTGTTTGTCATTTGAAGCATATAGCCATAGTATTTTAGGAGAGTGTGGATGGAAAAGATAATGTACATAGTGTACAAATGTTTTATGCATTTAAGATATTTAGATTTGAATTCTTCATGTAATATCAGGAAGGTGCCTAATGGCTCCCAAATTCTTTCTGAAGCAATACAATGACCCCAAACACAACTCACATCATAAAGAACTTCACAGCTGATAAGAACAAGGAGTCCTGCAACAGATGGCGGTGATGTTTGCACATTACTGCAGTGTTTCCAGAGTTGTAATAAGAATACAACACCAAAACAATACAGCTACTGAGCCATAAAGTCTACTTTTATGATGCTGTGTTTTGACATTGTTGTAGAGGTGTTAATTCAATTATGCTTAAACACCAAGGTAGTTTTTTTTCTTGTGTGTGTAAATATGTAGGACAAAATGCAACCCAGTACAATATTAAATATTTATATACAATTATGAAGTTCAATATATAATTGAATTAACACATTTTATTTTGTGAACATTTATGTCAACAACAATGAAAGATTTCATGAAGGTAGAAGAATGTATAGTACTAGAAGGCCATTGAGCATTTATAATGCATTTTTGTATATCTTCTTTTGGAAAAACTATTAATTCATCAATTGAATATGACTGTAATTCAGAATTTGGGGTTAAAATCCATGTGGAAAATGGCAGTGTGGATGTGCAGCTGGTGTTGACTGAAGCATGGTTGCTCGTGCATGGTGGTGCTCTTTCTGCACAGCAGCTGATAGTGTATTGATCAGGAAGCGAAATGCTGGTGATGATACTTGTTGTCATAACAAGTTCAGAAGCAGCTGTCCTGACAGCATGGGGCAAAACAGACTCCTGGTGAGGCTTACAAGCCCTTAGTACATACAAACACACTGAGCAGATTCAGCGGGAGCTGTTTGCTGCTCAGGTCACTGACAGTTCAGGCTCCCAGATTTCTGGTCCGATAGCGCGAAGAGGACGTGCAGACAGAGGCTACAGAACTCTGCCAGCACCATCTTATTTATATTCAGTATATAGATTTACCCTGACTCATCATGGTGCAGGAAGACGTATTAGGAGTTCTGCTGCACTGAAAAAAAAATCCTCATACATTTTATAAACAAGCAAAAAGGAAATCAATCATTTACATATGACAGCTGGCTGTGAAACAGAAACTCTTGTGTCTGCATATTGACTTTACATTGCTTACATTTTTAATAATCCCATCTCTATCAAATGCCCCCACATAAAATGGCAATCACATGTCACCATAGCTTCATAGTCACACGGTGTATTTCTTTAATAACTATACAAAACAAATGTGAGATCACCAGCTTCCATCAAAGCCACCTCAAACCAATCAGATTATTCAGCTGAGTTACTGCATAGCACAACTGTCTGCTGCCTTGTTCTCAGTAAGATGAAGCAGTGCAGCTACATCATACTGCATAGGGATGTTTCATCATGTTGGTGTAACAACTGTTATTCCTGATGCCACAAGCCACAGTATAGAAAATTCACAGCTGCCTGTGTTTAGGGGTTTATTAATTCCAGCCATGACTGCTAAAAGATGAAACAGTTGGCCATAAACTATCCTGACAAACGTGTGTGTTGAGGAAAATCGAAGGAAAGAAAGGCCAACCATATTAGACAGTCTTTGTGTCAGTGACTTTTATTTCTTCTATCATCGCTCGCTTGTGCTACATTTTCCCAACTCTGCCAGAAACATCACATCTTAAGAGGAAGAACACTGAACATATTTCATTCCCTAACAGTTCACTTAGGACTGTTTCTTAGGATTCCTCAAGGACTTTACAGGTAGCCTTTTTCAGTGGTTTAGTGCTCACTCTGTACTTCCACTGACATGAAAAATTAAGGTACTGGCTCCTGCATGAAGCAGTCGGGACTTACAGTATGTTGTCTAGAGCTTTTGTTTGACTACGATCAGTAAATCATAATGTTGAAGTCTGGATTTAATAACTCATGCCTCATCAGCCAAAGTGGATTTAGTGTAACACACAAGCTATTAGTGATGTATTTGAAGATTAGCCTTGAAGATGCTTCCCCTTCCTTCCTGTGAACCCAACATCTCTGGAGGTCAGTAGAGGCATCAAAACTTCCTTTCATCTCATCCTGGCTGCAGGAAAGCGGCAAGGTCAGAGGGGATTTGAGCTTGGCTTACCACCACATGTTTTTTGACTTGCCCAGTCTTGCTTTAGGCGCAGATTATCACCATAAACTGGCTACTGTTACAGTCTACCTTTGTGGCTAGTGTGCCACACCAGATCCTGTCAGGACACTCTCTTTTCCTATCTCCTTCCATTTTTATGTAGCCAAAGCTCCTTTTTCCCCTTTACAGTTACAAATGTACACAAGCATCAAGACATTTTAAGAGCTTCTTAACAGATTTCCAACCAAAGTATATGTCAACAAAGCCGTGCTGGAAGACATTTAAACAGCTTTAGTTTGGAATGATTCACCTGAGTAGTCATAGCTTTACTTCATGTTTGTGTGCAACTTTTAAAAAGGAGAACAACAACTTATAAAGCAACATTTTTGTTATATTTATATTATAATTTTGGTCTTCTGGGGACCATTTTCCTGCAGCTTATTAGGTAGTTTCCAGGCTGGCATTCATCCAGGCACCCCTTTAAGGCCACTGTTTATAATAATAGATTAGTAAAACTTTGAGTGTGTTTATAGTTTCCTTTGACGGCAAATGCCATACATGGCCTACAGTAGTTCTGATTAAATAGTAGGAGAAGGAGAAGTGTCTGAGTTTGCAGTAGTCAATAAACTGCTGGCATGTGGCGTGATTGTGCTAATGATTTGGCAAAGAAAAGAAGTGTCTGGCAGATTGTAACTTGAACAAAATCTTCCAGTGAAAGAAGAAATGAATAGAAGATATGTGGTATGCAATTTACCAGACCAGTCTTTGAATTACAAAAAAATTAAAGATTCACTGTCAAAGAAATTACTTTTACACACTGAACCCAGGGTTGGTATATAACTATGTGCTTTATTTAAGTACTGTACTTTTTACTGCATGAACTAAATATCTGAAAGCTTTTAAGATTTTAAGGGCCTATAATGTTTCATTAACATTACAAGAAAATAAGCCACGGGAATGTGTATACAATCAATAAAATTTGTGTTACTGCTTTCAGTTTTAATATTAAAAAATGGTGCTAACACATTAATGCTTGCATAGTAAATCCAGTATACTAACAACAAAAATGTAATGTGGGAAGAGCCCTTTGTGCCTGTATAATGAACACTTTTAGATCGTTACTAGCTGGTAATAGTTTTGCTTAAATATGGTTTAGAGCGCAGGACTTGTAGTCAAGTTTTTTAAAATGTAGTATTTCTATTTTTACTTAAATAAAAGATCTTACCCTCCACCTCTGAAAGGTAAAATTGTTACCTTAGCTTTTCTCTGTTGAAAGTGATATACCTGAGCTCTATTGATAGACTGTCTTCCTCACACATAGCTACAAAACAAAAATGCATCAATCAGCTGTTGTTTTATATATTTCTCAAAGTCTGTAGAGGCCTCAGAAGAACTTTGTTCAGAGTCCCAGCATGGCGAGGTCGAAGTCATCCAGCAGTGGCCTCCGTCTGGCATTTTACCCAGAGCACATCCTGTGGGAGCTTGAGCTTTGGAGCCGGCTGCGCGACCACATCAAACAATGGCTTTTTGTTGTAAACAAAGCCAGGGCAGCTTGCCGGGGGCCCTCTTGCTCTCTCTCTCTCTTTCTCTCTCTCCTCCCGCTCACTGCCCGGATCCAGTCTGCCGACCATAATTCTGGACTGTCAGACAAATGTGCGCCAATGCACCACAAGTCTCTCTGTTCCATTTGTATTTGTACACAAAGACCATGAACCTGGCAGTGTAACAGACAAAATCACATTCGTTGAAAATAGTCAAGCAAGATGGAAAGCACAGCTAAAGGTTTGCCTCGAGAGCATAGTTAAAACTAAATCACCTGAACAGTTGTTTGACTGCACAACATGAAATATAATGTCCTTATGCTTGTTTATTGGTGAATGTATTCACTGCTGCAGCTGGTTTATCCAGAGGATAGAGTACCAGTTCTGAATAGAACAGATTATGTGTTTTCCTCACACATTGGTGCATCTGTATTTTTCAAGAATTTATCACGTCTGAATCAACAGGCCTATATATTTTAGCATTTTTCCTTAACATATTTCTAATTCTAAGTTTTCTTTTTTTTTACTCTGTAGACAGTTCATATTGGTAAAACAATAGTTATAGACAGTTCTACCATACAAAAGTAATGAAGTTCAGAAAAAAGGGTTTAAAGTTTGTGGGCTGGCTGACAACTTCTGCAACATGTAGAACAATTGTATCATTTTTTGTCCTCCTGGGGTGGTCATATTTGATTCAATTTTTATAAACAAACAAGATGTTCTTTTGCAAAAGAAACTTTATTTTGACAACTTAGCTACTGCCCATATCTTATTATATTAATTCAGTGTTCTGTGAGAATTAATTAAATATAATGCATTAATTCATTCATCAAAAGGTAGCCTACCCACACTAAATTACATAAATTCAACTAGAGGCGGTTATTGTACAATAACAAGCTAGTTATGTGAAATTGTTTAACTGGGCATGATTCTTCATAATAACTAACTCCTCATTCATAATGTAAGTGCATATAAACAGTTAATTTGAAATTGCGGGTAACGTGGGGAAATCATTTTAGGTTTAGCTAAGGCTAGCCCTGACTAGCTAGCTTTCATTTCCTTTTTGTAATATTAGAAAGTCAAATCCAGGTCTCAACTCCATTTTGCCCAAACATTTTAAAATGTATTTAGCCTTTGTAGGTCAGAAAAGATTTCCACTGCATCGATAACCCATTTTGGAATCAGGAATGATTCAAAACACTATCAAATGCTGCAACATGCTGCGACCCCTGCTGTTTCATGTTAGTGCCATTACCTCTCATGCATCTGGCCTATATTTGATCAAAGATGACAATACAGGATGTTTTCACAGTAGGACTTGAGCTTTCCCAGTGATTAGCACCACATTATTGTCAGGAGAGTAGTTGGTTTAGACCAGCGATCACACTTTAGCTATGATAATGAAAGATTTTAAACACCAAGCTAATTGAAATGCGGGTGCAAGGCAGCAGCTGGGATGCAGGCGTAGCTATTATCACTTCTAATAGTTTTGATCAGAAAGGGAAACAGGAAAGGAAAAGAGAGGCCCATCACTGAATCCCAGGAGTCCTAGAGACCCTCTGAGGCTATTAGAGTCTGTTATTCTACTGTGGCACCTATGTATATTTAACCCAAACTGATATTCTTTAAGGAACTCATGCAGAGTAGAATTTGGAGAGCTGGTTAATTGCAAGGTTTGCTGATAATTGTTTCATTAATTCTAGCTTGCTCCCATTGTTCCTGGCCAGGCACATGGGTCCAAGCCTAAGCAGAGCTTGGCAGTAGTTTTTAAACACGGGGAAATGGAACAACCTGCTTCACTGCCCCTGCTGATCCCCCGGGTTTCAGCTACTTTTTCTTTTTTCTCTTACCTCATGTGTCAAGGGCATTCCCTGTTTCTTTGCTTCTGGAAACCTGCAGAGGTCAATCTTTTTAAAAGCTGGTGGAGGTGCACAGCATGGGACCAGATTTACGTACTCTCTCCAGATTCCCTTTGACAGAATAGGAAGGTTTGTTCTTAATAAATACCACAGCTTTTTTACAGTTCTGTAAAATATTCTCTTCAAAGAAACTGTACACTGTAATGTTCAGGCATCATTTGTTTTGTTTTTGATAAAAAAGGGATTAGCATGCTGTTAACATTTATATCCTGATTCTGTTTCATATGAAGTGGAAATTATAATGGCTTGAATTCTAACCAAGTATGTGCATGCTAATCACTCCGCTTTGCTGTTGAGATCCACATGCTGACTGCTGAAGGGGAAAGAGGTTCCTATTGACTCAGTTTGAATCCATTGGTGAGCACATGTTCCAATCTCAGCACAGAGAGTTGGGGTTATAAAGTGTGGCGATGGGAAGTACACCAGAGGGCAGAGGCCAGTGGTTTTTTTTGCTGTTTGGAGCATTGCTCTGTGTCTTTGTGGCTTGCAAAGTTTGAATTAGATTTGCTTCACCACATCACCAGCTGGGAACTATGTAAATTGACTGTAAGGAACCTTATCTGTGCAACAACAGTTAAAACCTCTGCCATCAGCTCTACAGCCACAGGCACTAGCATTTTATATCCTATACTCTGAAGGACTAGTCTATAAATTGTCGTCTATGATTGAACAGTCTCCCTTCTTATCTGGTGGCCATCAACAGCAAGAGTGCAATCATATGAGTGTATCCTGTTGATAAAATCTACTTATGTTCTTGTTTCTTAAAGACTGAACTTTTTTCATTTAAGGGAATGAACCCAGCATGAAAATATTTTTCAGTGTCTTTTTGTTCTTAAAGAAAAACAGGATGCCTAGGCCTTTCAATTCATGTGCAGTTTCTCAAAATAAAGGAACATTCCAGTGCCGTCAGTGTAAGGCTTAGAAGAATACAATTCAGCCTTCAATGTCACTGTAAATTCTGCTTGCTTCCACTGGCTCATGATAGTCAGTGGGCTGGAGTGGCCTGTAGGATTTTACAGTGAGAGTCAATAGTCCTCCGTCATGGCTGGTGGCCGTTTTTTCCTTGAACTGCAAAAACACGAGGAGCCAAAGCACCTCTGTGTAGCAGAGAAAAAAGGCTATCATTTATTATTCAAATGAAATGAGGTCCGGCAGATGGTGAAAGAGGGGCTGTGGGCTTGTGGCAGAAAACCTCCTGCTCTCTACCTCTGTGATTTCAGTCAGCCCGTGACGAAATAAAAAGTTCAAAGGGAATCAGCAATCGTGACTGATCTCATTAGCATATTTCCAATGAGCAACATTAGAAGCAGACATGGTGGAGTTGGGGGGGTATAGCTCATGCAGGAACTAATCAATGTCTGCTGTGTACACATGACGCTGCAATCTTCTCTTACTTATACAAGCACACTATATGATGAGCTTACTAATATATAGAGTATAACTTTATCCTGTTTCAGAAATGTCCTGTTGTTTTTATTTTTATATTAAGTGTGATTTGTTTTCAGCATGCAGTAAATTACAAATACTTCTGTTTTGAAAAGACATTAATAAGGATATTGATATTTTGGGCAGAATGTACAAGTATTGTACTGTATATGTGGCATAAAGTATCATGTGTAAAACATCTCTTCAGATTTTTGTTAACTATGAAGCTACAGTCATAAGGCTGTTCCTGCTAAGCTTTTAGTTTAAGACTGGAAACAGGGGGAAACAGCATGGCTCCGTCTGAAGGTAACAAAATCCAACTAACACCACCATTACAGCTCTGTAACACATTATATTTTTGTTAATAAGTCAGTAACGCTAAGAAACTTATCTTGGCCAAGAACCATCTCTCTCTCATGACCACTGGTGAAGCTTTTGCTACTGCTTTTTTTTGCAAGTTGATTTTGCACAGATTAAACCACTGAGTAACAGAGTAATGTGTTAATTAGTGAGCTTTAGAAGAGGTAGGCAGTTTTTTTGTAACTTTAAGATGGAGCAAGTGTAGTTGTTTTCCCCCGTTTCCAGTCCAAATTAAGCTGTTCAGTTAGAAGAGGAATACTAACTTGAAAAACCTAATAAGATACATTATTACCCAATATAATTTACAATATAATGCCTTATGTAAATGGTTATGTATTTCCAGAGAAACACAAAGGCTCTATTCAGTCTGTGGACACAGTAGCATTATGGAGTGCAGTCACATCATACCATTTGTCTGAGCACTGTAAAACACTGCCATGTGTGGGGTGAATAAACCAAGGCTGAGCTTGTAAAAAGGCAGAAAACTCTTAAGCTGCTCTTCAGACATGTAGGACTTCAGCACCTGTCAAGGGGTTACTTAAGTGTCAGCCTTTAACCACGTGCATTCAGCACAGAACGGTTAGCCTATCGTACGTGATGCCTCATGTTATTTGGTACTTTATTCTGTAGGAGGCCTTTTCCTCTTGTTTTTTGCACGGAGTAGCACTCCATTTCTGATTTGAAATATTGGGCTAGGAGATGTGCACACTCTCTAGTCACGACTGCATTTCAGAAACTGAAATTTCAGAGTTTTTCTGAAGTTCCCTGTGGTGCTGTTCTTTCGGACCACAAAGGACCACAGATCTGGCAGCAGCAGCTTTTTCTTACTGAAAATACAGAGGAACATCTACCCATTAAAGCACAAGAGGAATTTGGTCAGAGCAGGAATGCAATAAAATGTATAAAAAGCCAAATATGACTTTACACAAAGGATCAAAGACTGTCACAGATCCAAATTAGGGGTATAAAGGAACAAATAGATCACAATCTTTTTATTTATGGGAAATAAAGAAAGGGGCGGTCATATCCTGCAAATGCGTTTTGGTTATCACATAACATAGGAATGTCCTGTCTGCAGAGTTGAAAGAAATCTGCTGCACATAAAATCATGCAAATTTGTTAATCCTAATTTAGAACTCATCATTGAAACAGTATTATGTTGGCAGTTTTACTACTTGTTATTTGCATATTAATTATGAGGTTATAATTATATTATTATACCCTCTTTTTTGAAAATGTGTTACATTAAAAACTGAGAATGACAATGAAAGTCTTTAAACTGAAACATTTGGACATTTGGTTTGGCATCACTTTGCTCCTTTGTTCAGCACAGATGAAAAATGGCTCAAATACAGTACAGATTAATGTAATAAAAATCCCATTGCTGGGAAAACACCCAAATCTTGCTTCATTGGCAACAATCTGGTTATGAATATCTGTTTTGAAGATTAATGACTAAGGCATTTTAAAAGAGAGACAAAGACAAAACAATAGTGTGTTAAAATGTAAGTTGTGACTTAGGGAGATTAGTGTAGAAGCTCTGATTTTCTTGTAGCTATTTCCCCCTGCCAGATAAACAGAGCCTCCAGTGAGGCTTTTTGTAGCTCACATGTGACATTCTTGCAATATCAGTTTGTGAATCCCTCTCCTCAGACTGGAGCACTTTGCAGTGTCACCTTGTAAATGCCTCTACCCCTGCTTTAAATGTATTTTAGTGCTTTGGAAAAGAACAGACCACCATGTGCTTGGAACATACCTTTGCTCACAACAGGTTTTTTACTCCCACCCAAACACTCACCCACTTACACCTCTCCACTCTTTGACCAGAATAGAAACAGCCAAGTGACATTGACAAGCACACTGGGCCTGCAGGCTGACATTAGCCCACCCTGGGATGGGGACTGGTGAAGGACCACCCCAGCAGGCTGCTTAGCCAGGGTCCCTGGGCCAATTTATGACACCTACATGAGGGGGGGATTGCACTGCAGACCCTTAAGAAAGAAAGTGGCTGAGTCATACACCTGCTCCACTGCTTCCTGCTTCTATTCAAGGCGTCATTTTCTTCATTTACACCAAAAGATTCTTTGTTCCCATTATTAGTCTGGTTGCTATGCTGTACCAATGACACTCACATTGTCTTGCATATGTAATATTACTCTTCAGTGCCTTTTTGGTCAATTCCAGCTAGAAAACCACTTATGCTACAATTACCATTCAAATAGCAATATCTGCGAATATTTCGATAAAATGTTAATAATTTTGATGACCTCTTTTACTCCTTTTATTTTACTCCTTTTTTACAGCAGTAAAATGTGCCAAAAGGTGGTGGGTGAACATTCAGTTGGAAGCCCAGTATTCATGATAAACGATGTTTTGACCTATCATGGGGCCCTTAGTGTGCATCAGCCTGTGCCATCATAAATCTGCAGGTCCCATGACAGGCAACACAATTTCTAACCCTAACCTGCCAAACCTTTCTAACATGCCTAACTTCAAGCTAAGAGTAAATACACTTGAGCAGCAGCTTGACCCAGACTCAGGCAGTATATGTTGGATCTGCATAGGCTATGGTGCCATAGCCTGCCCCACTGGGCTTGGTGGCAGTTTCATCTGTATGCCACAGCCTGATCCAGCTGAACTGTCTCCACTAGATCTACTGGTAATAGTTAACAGAAAAGTACTGCTCTCTGACCTGCCACACCTTTGAACTGTATTGAGAGCTCGTCATCAGCCATGCGGAAAGCAGATACTTGACAGTATGACCTGGTCTTATATCTGCATTGTTTTTACTCAGGTTATGCTACAGTGGCGGCTCTAACTGGCTTGTTAGGCAATGTCAGCAACACTTGCAGTATACTGGTATTCTACAAGTGTTGTTGGGGTTTTGACCTTTTCACTTTGCTTTCCCTCATTCATGCACCCTGGCAGTAGGTTAAATTGTGTCAGAAATTCCAGCTTTTCTTTGGTAGGCTGTTTCATCAGAGAGCCAGGCCTGCTCAGGTGTCTAACCACTGTCACTGTATAATTTCATCCAACCTCACAAATAGTTACAACCTAGCAACCTCTCAAAATCAAATTACCTGTCTTACCACTCAAAGTAACATGAGTGTCAAACTGAATTTGTGTATAAATATGATATGCAGACAAGTAAACAGCACAGATGTTTCAGGACTCTTATAATTGTACGCTAATCAAATGTTCATAAGCTAATTTTAAGGACATGAACAGTTTATAAAGAACCACTTAGTGACACTATATTTATAACGCAGGATCTGTATATAGTACAGACCCTATTAAATTTAAAAAATGCTCAGAATTGGTCACTGATCAATTGTACATAAGATGCATGTTTTATGAGTTACATAAAAAATTATATTATACTACGTATATCATCTATTTGACCATTGTCTATATCTGTCTTACTGTAATTAGTGCACATTTACTTCAGATTAA
>OMLM01014035.1:188124-198148 GCA_900302695.1 Helostoma temminkii | reverse complement strand
AAAAAAAAAAGACTAGCTACACAGCTGGTTAATGCCAACTGGTTGTGACTTGTGATGAGTAATGACATCCCTTTGACTCAGTAGCTTTGTTCTGCTATGTCTGGATGATGGATCATTTTATAAAAAATTCTTTTCAAGATGTGCAGATTATCCATTTCATAATTATTATTTTTAACAGGGCAGAGAACTGTAAGAAGTAATTTTCCCCTCTGCCAGGTCAGTTGTGTTATCACGTTTCTGTGAAGCAGAAGAAGTAGATGTCCACTTTTCACTGTGCTCATCAACAGTAGATCCAAGGTCCATACAAACCCAATTAAGAATCAATTTGAGCCAGTGTCAGACAGTCTGGCGCCTGAAGAGGGGTAAATGCTTTTAATATGAACATTTTATCGTTGTCTCACAGTCTTCCATCGTCTAACAGTCTGACATGTGTAAAGTATCTGTCATGAAGCCTTATGCCCGAATACTACCACAGTAGTATGTCCTTAGTCTTTAGACACATGGCATGCATATGCAAGGAAAGGTGGAAAAACTGGTATGTAAAACAATCCCACTTGAAAGGCATAAATCATAAAAAACTCAACGGGATTTTGACAGTAGCCGTGATTGGCATATTTATTCTTCCTGCTGTTCAGTCTCAAATTAGTTCCAAGACAAATGTCATGGCATGAAATATGCTCTTGAATAATGTCAAACATTTCTGACACGGGCCCAGATTGATGTGGTCGCCATGAATACTTATAAAAACCGGCACCTTTGGTACTCTTATCTTCAAAAAGCTTGAGTTGCGCTTTCTCATAACCCAAAACATTAGTAAAACTAATATGGAGCATATACTGTCAGCTATGAATCTGCATGTTCGCATCTGTCTTTTGTCATAGCTCTCTGGAATACCTTTTATTGTAAATATAATCAGACAATTTTCAAGAAAAAATAGCAATGTACTGTATCAGGTAACAACCACATTCCCATCTCAGGCTGTTTTTACTGCATGTATGCTATGTATAAAGCAGCGATCAGTGTTATTATTACGTATGTTACCTTCTGCTCCTGCAGAGACAGAGGGTAACATACTGTACCTGTATTTTACGTCAATTTGTAACATTTCAAATAACAACAATCTGCACTTAGGGTATACAGTGTCTGAAACCTGAGCTGCAACTGCCTCTTTCAGGCAGCCCTCTCTATGCTGGCATACATGTGGTTGTAAAATACCATGATTATCAATTGAGTCAATGCTGTGCAGAAAGGAGCTGTGCAGAGATGATGGCTTCTAACAGCTGAGTGGCAGTCAAGAAATGAGTCACATTTTCAGAAAGCATTCACCTGAGCGTGAAGGTAATTTTTCAAAGTCATAGATGGCATTTATGGTTTTCACGCTGTTATTGATTGAACAATTAGAGCCAATTGTTGATTGGACGTATACGTGGGTGAACATTTTTTCTGACAGATGTGGCCATTTTGTCTCTTTGTTGCTGTTTTATTGTGCTGTTTTTTTCATGTTATGTTTGATCAAAATGTTTAGGAAGATTAGTGATCAGCTACTGACAGCACCCTCTGAAGAATCAGCTTCTACGTTTGCCGGCTTGTCAGTATGACTATGGTTTTCACATATAAGGAATTTGTCTTCATTCTTCTGCTTTATGGAAAGACCAGTCACAGGAATGCATTATGAGAAATGTGTTTTGTTATTAGGGCTAATGGACACAACTCTAACTTGGGGGCTGAAGTTTCACCTAAATTCAGTCTTCCAACAGCATCTATTCAATGCAGCCTAGTTTTGCATAAAATCTTCCTTGTGAGCTGCTTAATGACTTAATGATTTCCAACCAACCCTTGAGAGGATAATATCTTCCTGCTTGATGGATGTTTTATTTATTGCGCCTGTGTTTGTGTCAGGGTTAACCTGCATGGTAAAGTACGTGTCTGAACATGTACTAAAAATAGGGGCAGTCCCAGAACTCCTGGTTGACTGACAGGGCTCTTTTTACTGGCACGCAAAGATGACCCATTTCCTCTTTCACTAAAAAAGTACCCACAACCTGCTGTATGTTGTATTTAATTATCAGGGTCATTATTTAAAAGATGTTTTTAGTTTTATTCTGCTGTCTGGCCGGTCTTGGCTTTGCCTTTGTCTTAACTTAACTATCAGCTACCTTTAAATGAAATCATTAGATGTTGTAAATCATTTTTTTCTCTCTCCGTCTTTTCACACTGAAACTATGAGCATCTGTTTCCATTTTTCAGTGTTTCTGCCTCTATGTGGAAGAAGCTAAACTCGAAGCACAACAACGTAGCTTAACAACTTATAACTACACTCTAAGATAAACAGTCACCATTGGAAACTAAATTAAAACAAATGTTCCCAAGTGCTTTAACATGCTCAAGTATAGATTGAGATGCCTTTTTCAGATAAGCTTGTTTGTGAACTGAGGCACACTGATATTTTTGGAGCAAATCACACAGTTGGAAAGCAGTGACTCTGGTACATTACCTTTATTTGTTCTGTGCTTTTAGCCATATAAGAGCACTTTTACGTCCCAAGGACTGAGGAGAGGTGATGTTCTGTGAGCCAAAAAGATCTAGAGAGGAGACAAGTCTGGATCCATGTTGCTTGTCAGATTTTATCTGTTGTAGAGAGCTGAATTCACTTTTTGTACTTGATCTAACTTCTGTCAGCACAGTCTGCAGTTGACACAAGTCTCGTGGGGAAAAATGTGGGGCTACATCTTCCAGAAGGGAGAAAATACTTTATGTTTCTGAAATCCAAAGCATCATCCACAACAACTTTGAAGGCCTAAATTAATAATTGAATGTGCTATTTATACTGTGACTATATACTATTTATACTATGATTGACAGCTTATCTACCAAAGCTTACACAGCTTTTTCGCTCACTTTGTACCTCACTTGTAAGTTGCTTTAAAAGTTGGGTTTAAAAGTAAATGTAAAGGCAAATGTAGGCTGTTTACTGTTTTTATTGTCTGTTACCATTTTGAAAATATATCTGTTTTCCTTGCACATAAGCATTAATTTAATTTTAAATTATATTCTACTAAAGTAACACAGTATACCTACTCCAAATTACAAAATGTTATGCTATTATCATCAGACTAAATGTTGCTTGCATAATTGGATATTTTTCACTCAAATACTGTAAGTATGCATACAGTATACTGTATGTATACATACAGTATTTGACATTATGTTTGTTGCTTGCCTTTGATTTTGCTTTTGATTCTACATATATCTTCTTTGAACGAGACACATTCCCACTGTGTACAGTATTTGCTAATAGCACACAGTCAAAGTAGTGGATTTACAAGGAGCTGGCACAAACCAATCTTCTCAGTCATCAGTGAATTAAGTCATTGTCTTATCATGAGTGTGGTAGAGTTCATTGGCAGCTGAGCTTTATAATAGAGTCGGTTCCACCATGGGAACAGGCATTACATGACAATCAAGATCATGATGCTCCCACCCTTTTCCGTGCTGCTCTATGATTACAAAACTATAGAAAGCTGCTCTACACAATGAGCTGGATAATAGATGCCACGAAAAATCAGCTTCTTCTCAATGCAACTGTTATTTTTTCTGTGTATGTGAAGTATTTATCAAATCCCATAGAAAATCTTCAAAAAACCCAGTTAAGAGCCTTTGATTTTTTTTTTATTTTCTTTTTTCAATAAATGGCTTTTCCCTTCAAGGTTTGAGATAGACTTTGAATTTGCGGCTTTTGATCTTAATGAGTAAAACCACCTAATAATGTCTCAAGACATATTTACCACAGAATTCCCAGCTACCCTCTTATTTACCGCATGAATGTTTGTTGAAACACTCCACTTTGTTACATGAGGTTTTTGCCCATAAAGTAAAATGCACATTTGGAGGGGGAACACACACACATACACAAGTCATGAGAGAACAAAATTAAAGACAACATGTTGAGGTGAAGGGACTGGAATTCTGAGACTTTGTCTCTCTGTGTGGTCGCTGTGGCTGCAAAACTCTCAAAAATTCTACCACCAAAAGAATTTAATTATCACTCCCATAATCCAATTTAACATCTAAAGTTTGGAATCACAAGACATAGAGTTGACTTTGTATTTTAATACATGTGCTGTTGTTCTTTCTGCAACATATTTTCAACTAAAGGGATAAATAACATGAGTGCAGTTTTAAATATTCCCTTTCACTGATTTTTAAAATTTGCCAAACCATTAATAAAAAACAGTGCAAATCTGTATTCACACAACATAACCACAATGCAATCATACACATTTGGTATGTGTTTCTGAACAATGTATGCTCGCAGGATGCTTGTTATGCTATATTGAAGAAAAGCAGTAACCAGCAATCATGAGCAATCACAGGTGATATATTGTGGATGGTTTTTATTCTTCTAAACACTAATTAACACAAATTGCCTATGCAATAGCTCTGGTCAAAGGTGATAGTTAAGCTATGGCACAGAGTAAGTGGAGCACACAAGAAAAAAAGGGTGTGTAGTTTTGTTGCTGTTATAGGTTCTGTGTGGTTTAAGCCATAGGTTCATAAAGACCTATAATTTACTGCATGCAGTGTGTTTTTATGATAAAATCTCATCTTAGTGAAATTTATTTACACTCAAGATGAGTCAGAAGAAAACTTATTCTTGCTTTTAGTCCTTTTGTGCTATCCCTTGGTGTTTTTCTTGTACACTGTATGCAGGCAAGAATGGCAGGCCGCAGTGAAAAAGCTAAGCCAGGCATTTTCTGACTTTGTCAGTCCTCAAGAAAAGAAAAAAAAAAAAAAACGGGACATGGACTGGTTATGTGTATTTACATATATACTGCACTGACCGCAATGAATAAAACACCAGCAAGCCAGGCTCTCCTGGGTCAGTTCAAATGAAATGGGGAGTTTACACTTGCAGTAGTAGGCTATACATAAACATTGTTTCTGTAAATAAGAATATGTGTCAGTGGATCGGCATCATTACATCTGTTTTCTTTTTCTTGACTATTCTTTAATATGTAAAACTACACCTCAGAAAACATGCGAGCTCCGCACTAATCCTTTCGCTTTCCACCTGGTGAATTTGACCCAAATTCACATTTCCCCTGTGCAGCTAGAGGACTTTTTATTGAAGCCACGTGTAAGAGAGACCACTGACCTGGCTATGTACTTTGGCTCATGAGGGGAAGAAGAGAGAAATGATATTTAAGATAGTAATGGTTCCAAAGCTGCCGATCAAATGTTTGCTCTAAGACTGACTTTTCTCTGGCAAATATGTCTTTTGCCTGAATTTGCACCACTGAAGTATCTCTTTTATTACAATGCTGAAAAGTAAGAATCTAAAAATAGGAGTTGTGTTGGGGAAGAATGAAAGCTCCTACTAACAGTATAATATCATGTTCAAAAGAAAACTGCATGGGGCTGAACTTTAGAAACCTGAGGAAAATGTTACCATAAACCTGCTTCCAGCTGGGCAAATCATTTTCCTTCCAGTACATCGATTGTTGAGAAATGACAACAGAAACTTCACATGATGCTTAGAGGCAAAATGACAGAGCTTAGACAGCATATCAAAAATTGCATGTTGCCTGAGCAGAAAAGTGGCTGTGCACCTCTGCTCACAATAAAGACACAGCTGGTAGTACGGCACAGGTAGACATTACACTTCTCATGAACCATTAGTGTTCTGCATTGCTTTGTTATATCATGGATGTAATGGTTTCTAATGATAGCTTTAGTGTGCTGGCTGAATAAATCAGAACATTACATTTATTCCTTCATTTTTTGCTTCTTTGTGAGACAAACATTTGTCCTGCAGCTGACAAAGCAGTCAACAAATCATGACTGAAACAAATCATGAAATTGGGATTTGCTATATATATATACATAGATACCCTTGTCCAGTTTGTCATTAAGATTACATCATATTTGTTCACAAATGGCAATTTAATGCAAATGTTTTGCAGTAAAATCTTAATGGCCTTTTAGCTTTGAAGTGTAAATGTATCAATTGAAGCTGAATAATTTCCAGTCAGCCCAGTTATAGTTTGATGTTTTTGGTTTGCAAAATCAGTTACAATTGTGGTTTCCATTCACAGCTGTAAAATCAAGATTCGACTTGACCCTTATTCATAGTAACCAACAAAGGAAGCCTGGTGTGCTGGTGTGCTGCAAGGTCAATGTAGCAGTAGATTCCTGTTTGCATTATGGATATTTTTCTCAGTTAAAGCCAAGCTGTGGAAACAGTGGCAATACATTACATATGTCCCATTCAATAAAACACAATGACTAACGATTCATAGTCTGAAAAGTCCATATAATATTTCTTAAGTATTCCTGAGAGAACTTGTGCTGCGCCCGCAGGACAATATTGTTACTAAATAATGGTCTTACAACACATTGTGGTGTTTTTATCTCATATTGCAAAAATATTCTTACAGTATTCCTGTAGGATATCATGCAGCTTTCTGCTTTTGTTTAAAAGACAAATATGAAGCACTCAACATCATTCAGCTCAATTTCAGTTGATAGGATGCAGGTTGTTTAAGTACATATTTATTATCTTATATAAAAGTGACATTCAAAAACATACATGAACCAGCATGTGTGGTTTTTGGACACATTGGCCGACACCGGATCATAAGACTTCATACATTTCATATTTCAACTTCAGTTTCATTCAGAAAAACAATAGATACAAAAGTACAAAACCAGAAACATTTTACACTGAGATCAATCAAATTTAGAAACTTTGAAAAACATTGACTATGTTATACTGGATAACTGAGATTGGCTTTAAAAATGTCAACAAACATCAAAATTAAGCAGCCAATTTTGATGTATAAGAATGTGTCAGAAAAGCAACATTTACTATGTAGTAAATTGTGTTTTCTCATGTAAAATTAAGGGACAAATCTCATTAAACCGACCACTTTGTTTTAATTTAACAATTTTGGACAGCCTGTGATTTCTATTAATACTCCCTATAATGTAAAAATGTTATATTCAGTTTCTATACATAGATTAATTTAAACCAATGGCTGCCAGGAAAATTAGGAAAAATACAAACATGCATTGGCATGTTAATACTGTATGTATATATTTTAAATGCACAATAAGAAATTTAGCAATATGTGATATTTTGTAAAGGGCTATAGATTAAATTAAGTGTTTTAAATTATATCCATGAAGATGTTATTAATAGCTGTAATATTGTACTATCCAGGGTTTTATAGATAATTGTAATATCTCATGGTCTAAATCCTGTTTCAGATGATTTTCTCTGTTGGCAAGAGTAAAATTCAAAGGAAGGCGCTTAACTTTGCAATGTCTAATTGTGAACATATGGATGGATACTGAATGTTTGCCCACAATATGTATCAGCATCTGCTATGAGGAAGTGATTGAACATCAAAGGATAGTTAGGTGCATGTTTGTATTTCCAGGTGTAATACATTTATATGCAGTATACAGCCAGCTGACAGCCGAGTTAAATCTTAATAATAAGAATACACAGAGGTGTTTTTGTGTTAACTGAATTAAATATAGTGGACAAAATAATAGAAACCCTCATCGGTATAACACAGCACAAATCAGAGGCAGCACAAATGACGCCTCCCAGTACAAACATTAAGTTGAAGCAACACCTCTCTTAAACAGCTGGAACAAATTTTAATACCATCAGCTTCATGGTGGGTGGATTTTTTTTCAGGATTGTTGTTTTAAGCGTGAGGTATGCTTCTGTGTCAAAACAGTTGCAGTTGCAGTTGTTTGCTGTACAACAAAACAACACAGTGGTGACGAAGCATAGAAACACTGCTGCCAACTAACGTTGAATTGCAGAGCCACACAGACACACCGCGCCACGAGTACACAGTAAATACTCACAATAGCGTAGGCCCCTCGCATAGCCTACAGTGTGGGCTCTATGTGAATCCAATGCAGAACCATAAATCAAGCTTTAAACTGTGTTCATTTTGGGTCAGTGTACCTAATAAACTACCAGCAATGTGTATTTACACTGTTTGTTTTGCATAGCTCACTCTACACACTGTGTTTGCTTCCTTCTTCTTACAATACTGACATAACATAGCAATCGATTGTTCATCGCACATTGTTCTTGTTATTGCCTGAATATCACAATTACATCGATTTTTACTATAGTCCACCACTGGCCTCTTTTATATTCTGTAGATTTATACAAAATTATAGTTTGTATTTTGCTTGAAAAACATCTTTAACCATAATTAGTTTTAGCTGTATTGTGCATTCACTCATCTTTACATACTGTGTGTGTGCACTTGGCTTGGACTTGGTATGAACAATAAATTATATGCAGTGATAATGAATCTGAATCTGTTGTTTTAGAACAACTACAAGATGGATTTCAAGTGCAGAAATCTCTCTGGTAACATGACCTTATTATGTAGAGCGCTTTATGTTAAAAATAAAGTCAAATGCTGATAAACAGTGACTTTCATAGCATTCTGATCTATTTGGTGTTCAGTATCTCTATGCCTTCAGTATAGCAATTTGCGTAACCAAGTGTTATTCCTCATAGCCTCATTACTTTATTTTTTTATATTATACTAATTATCCAGGTGCACAACTCAAAATATTCAGATGATTAAAAATAGTGTGTTATTTATATGAGCTTCTTTCAGTAACATGCTTGTGATAATGAATAGCTGTGCACCTTTTGCACACCTCTCCCGATTAAACAGCAGGGAACCCTTATTAAAACACTGTGATATATGGATTTGTAAATGTCTAGAAGCTTGGGGGAAATACAGATGAGCTTGCTTGTGCTTTCATACATGAATGTAATCTGCACACGTAAGAGATACGGGTTCAATGTCAGCCTTGAGACGGGCTGTCATAACCAGCATTGGGATCCAGTCCATGTCTTGCCAGTAATCCGCTCCGGGTTTTGTGTGCTGTCCTCCACAGCCAGCTGCTGCAGAGCAAGGGACCGGTGCGCCGTTTCTCCTCGCCTTGTTTGCCTCCAGTCCGGCTGTAGCTCCCACTGTCTGCACGGCGTGTGGATGAGTCGCAGAGGGAACGACCAGGAGCGCTCTGAAAGCCAGACGAAGTCATATTATCCCACTTTGGGTTGTATTTGTGCACCAGACCGCTGGAGACTTTCACACAGACTTGACATTCTGGGAGACGTACTTGGAGTTTCATTTTGTATCGAGACTGAGGCGCATCTAGTCTCCTTGAAGTGATCCTTTTTGTGCAGTCTATCCGTAGCGCTCCCTTCGCAAGAAGCCGTAGCGCACGCACAAGAGGAGAGGGTCTAACGATCGTCACTTCTGAACAGACACCTCGCCATGGAGCTGTTCGTCCGGTCTCGGACGTTGTGGCTTGAAGAAGAACACATACCTGCCGCAGGAACTCCCACCATCTGTCCACTGTGAAGAAGTGGAGCATGCAGCCGAGCCCCAGCCGTCTTTGTGCGACCCGTTGCTTAGTTTTTGGGGGCCTCTTCTGAAAAAGGAGAGGAACGGAGGGGGCTCCTGGTCTTAATCTGAAATTCACACTCCACGCCGGGATCCATATTTTGGCACGGCGTACCACTGTAAGTAGCATTTAAAAGCGGATGTTTTGAGTCTTTTAAAGGAGGTTATACCTCGCTCAATCAATACCATTTATTAACACTCCCAGGATATGGCAAGGCAAAGTCAGAAAACGGGCCCACGGGCTGCTCCGGCACTTTAAAATTGTAGTGTTGAGATCAATACATAGCCCACAGAAAACAGTGTTGTGCAGCGGCTTGAGCCTGCAGACTTTTAATTATTATGAAGTTGCTTGAATACAAGCATCATCCCAATGTAGATTTCACTTTATATAACATATCTCTATATGATTTAAAATTCACCAAAGGTTTTCTGGTACATGACAAATGTGGTTAAAATATTTTACCTTAAAGTTTTTTTTGCATCTTTTAAATATTATTTTATTATATATTTAAGAAGTATGCTACACAATGACAAAGCAAGTCTAGTTGCTTTGTCAAAGTCCTATA
>OMLM01014035.1:174582-188104 GCA_900302695.1 Helostoma temminkii | reverse complement strand
AGTCCTATATATCAAAATAGGAGTAGATATATGTGATAATCAGCGTGATAACATGCTGAAAAAATAAGAGCTCCTACAAACACCTCCACCCAGTCCAGGAGCTAAGTAGTTGAATGTCATTTACTGTCTCAATTTACTTCTCCATTTTGCGACTATAAAATAAGATCATTTCACAGAGCATGTATAATTCACAGACCTGAGCCAGCCATGTGTGATGATGGGACACACTCATACACACATTTACACACACACACAGTTTTTACAGGCTGAAGGAACCATATCTCATTCTCACGTGATGCTTTTAGAAATAGGGCTGCATAGACTTCAACAAGAAACCCCAGGAGAGCAGCACTGTGGTGGACTGGAATATCAAGGTTAAATAACAATTACACATAATCCATACTGTCAATGCCGAATCAGGATAGTGGTGCAACATTATATAAGCCATACTGATAAGTTAGGGAAATGAGAGCCTCCCCTGGCATGTACTTATGTAACAGTTTTTATGTAGTCGAATTATGGATGATGGTTTTACAATTGAAGTTTTTTGGTAATGTGAGCAAACCATCACGATTTTAAGAACAGAAAACTGCAACATTATATAAGTCACAGGCACGGCGTGAGAGGATATCTCTCCCCGAGACGAATCTGAGCATATTTTAGCTATTTTGGAAGACTAGACAAAAAGTGTCTTCAGCTGAGATGAGTTAAGCTGCTGGTTGCTTAATACTGACATCAGTAATTCCTGGAGATGAAAAGGTCACATCCTCACAGACCAGTAGTGGAGTTTTATTGGTGAATGTAGATGTTGCACTTTGAAAATCCTGCATTTCAGCTCAGCCTGATTCTTGAAACAAATCCTTGGACAGTGAATTGTAAGAATTCAAAGGCTGTGGTGAGGACAAATGTTCTGTTGCCTCCCCCTCCACCCTCTCTCTGTACCTCCACTCCATCTCTCACCCACCCCAGACTGTGCTGGTTTGGTCCATTTGTCTGTCTTGTCTTGGGAGGAAGTGCCATCTCATCTCACATTGCGCAAATGGTTTCAATGCATGCTAGTGTGAATTCTAGCGGGTTTTTGTAACTGCCAATTTCCATATCAAAGTGTTTGCATTTCAATAGGGAAAACTTGAGCTACCAGCCCCCTTCCTCTAAGCAGTTTTGTTCTGGTGGAGTGTAGCTGCTGCTATCGGTGGTGGAGGCTACTCACAGGATTGCTGGACACTGCAGTCGGTTGTGTGTGTGTTTGAAAAGCAAGTGTTTGTGTTGGAAACAGATTTAGCATGGATTGGGAGAATTTGTTGGCCATAATCTAACACCAAAAGCCATGTATTTAGGGGAATTTTTGGATGCCATTCAGAAATGTGGTCATGTTAAAAAGATTTTGTCTGTTAAAACATGTCCCCAAGTTTTTCTCAGTGCAAAGCAAAGGTCTGTATTTTGTTTTCGGGAAGGGAGAGAAACCATTTTAGTATCTGTGGTGAGAAAATAGCATAATTAAGTTGCAGAAAATCTGTTTATACATTTTGACTGGTATTTTGGCCGCAGCAGCCTACATCTAACATGCCCTAAAAGGAATTTGTTTTCAATTTCTTTTTTTGCAAAATAAATTGTTTAATTCCACATTAATTCAGTGTAGATGTAAATTTACATGCATTCAAGCTTTGTGAGAGGCTGAATACCTAGCCGTGTCTTATTGTTTTTCTGTCGCAGAGATAATATTTATTTCCCATTCTGTGCAGCTGTTGTTTGTCAGAGAAAGAATGCGGCAAGACACTGTTTATTTTGATGGATTTCTTCTTTTTTCTTCATTCTTTGTTTATGTGTGGCCTAATGTTCTCTGCAATTTTAGGCAAGTTTAATAGATCTAAATAAACACTTACACGCTTTTGTAACAAACACAAAAAGAAACATACAAACAAAAACACTTTGTTGCATTTGTGCCTGCCCTTACTTTGAAAATAGCATCAGGATAGGTTAATAGTGAAAGAAAGTGCAGCATGTGAGATGCTGTTACACAGAGACAGGGAATGTAAATGCCATCGGGAGTGCAGTAGAGGTCGGGGACCATGAAGGGAGCCTTCATGGTCATCCCACTCCTGGGTAATAGCGTGAATGAATCGCTCCACAACCCAGATAGAGAATAGAGGTTGCTCCTTCCAGTCTTTCCTTTGTTCGGACAAAATAACATCACAGAACTTGAGGGAAGAGGCAGTGGGAGGCCAGGTTTTAGTTTTGAAGCCAGAGAGGAGGAAATAGATAAAAAAACAGGACTTCACCTGCCATCTTCACTCACAGTAGACAGGTTTGACAGCTGTCTTGTTCAACTCCTCTGACACGCTCACTGCCATACAAACAAATGGACAAAGAGAAGGGAAAGGAGGAGCGATGAATGATAGTAGATGGGGGAGTTTTGGTCTTGGAGGAGAAATCAGCTTTACATAAGTTATATATCGAACAATTTGTGATGTGCAGTGCATTTCAGATGAATGATGTGATTCTTTATTCCTGTTTTACAGACTTTACATCAGTCTGCTTCTATAGTTAGTGATTTGCTATGTTTCCTACAATACCGCATAACAAAGCAGGCAGAAAAGGGCTCTCTGCATTGTATATGTGTAGGAGGATAGTGCAGGAGCAATAGAAAAAGCAAGTGTAGGAAGTTTGTTGAGTCAACGAAAAGTGAGAGTAGAGTGGAAACCATGCTGTGGTGTGCTGAGCTGAGCTGAGGCTGGTGGTTGAAATTATTAAAAAGCTCCTGAAGTGGAGAGGTACATGCATTCTGCTCTGTTGAGGCTGATGTCAGTGGAGAAATTGGCATGAGTGCTCCTTCTAAGATGGATTTCTTCCTGGGTGCAAAATGGTCTAGAGTCTGGGTAGTGGTGTCTAATTCAGAGGCACTGACACCAATCCTGACATTTACTGGTGATGCTGAGAAGAGGCCCCAACAACAACATTTTCTGAAACAGCATCAAAGCCGCACTCTTGTTGTTCACATTTGGCCTGTTAGCCAAAGAAAGAAGAAGTAAAATACTACAGAGTGGATTTTAAAAACGAAAAGGTCATTTTGTTTGTTTAACAAAGTGCTTCAGGGTGAGTTACTTTTTTAACAGCAAAAGCCCATCTTAGCCATTTTGTGGCTTGCCTGAAAAATAAAGAGACAGACGACTGGAACGAATGATTATGCGTTAGGGTAGTTAATCCGATGGATGGATATATGGTCTTTTGCCTTTTCTCCAAGAAAATACGTCTTTCCCATAGCACCACCTCTTGTGTTCAAAATGACAGTCAACTTTCCCCCGCTGGTCTAAAATTGATGTTTAATGATCAACAGAAGCTTGAAGCTGAGGTCTAGCAGTCACGCTGCCTCTATACGCACTCACCGCTGGGCCTCTGCTAAGACACCTACCCCCTCAGTGTTAGTAAAGGCACTCCACTCTAAAGGAGGCTGCTTCTTGAGTGATGGATCATCAGAGGTCTTGTTGGGGTGTGTGTTAACCCTTTGGTGCGTGCAGATCTCTCCCGGATGGGGAGCCGTCGGCAACGTGTGATGGATGTGTCCCGGGTCTTTAGGCTCTATATATCAGAAGATTAGCACTGACCTGTAAGTCGTCTGGGCTGCCGTCAGAGCTTCTTCTCCAACTCTGGCAGACATTAGCATATGAGGGCACTGCTCTGTCTCTGGGGGAAACAAAGATAGTGTGCTTTATTTGGTTCTGTCATTGTATAGGTCATAGGAAGTGTGCAGTTTAAAGGCTGAAGGCTTTGTGTCAGTATTAGGTGTATCTGACAGGTCATCTGTCTTCAGCTGAGGAAATGCTCCTCTGTTCTTCAAATTCCTAAATAGTATCATATAATTATGCTTGAAATTCAGGTTCAGGCCATGCTTCACTGCATGAAAATCTCTCCCTGTCTTCATGAACCATATAAAAATGTAAATCATTCAGCTGTTGTGGTTTAACATTGTTATACCTCATTTTGCACTGAAAAGAAAGAAATTTGAACAGGTACACACCCTCACCCATGTTTTCTTTTCCAAATGAGTAGTCTGCAGGGCCTCTGCATGTACTAGACAGCTTGACTTCTTCTACTAAATGCTTTCACATACACAGCACAGGCACATTTGCTTCCCCAGAACGTGGTTATTCTGTTTATTGAAAGGCAAAATTAAATATGTTTAAAGTTCTTTCATTTACCTCAGTTTTTGCTGCAGATTCTCACAAATTATCATAAAATCTCTCAACACTTAGCACTCTGCTCATGCAGTGCAATTTCTGTCCAACACTTAAATGTCACCTCCCACGGTATTGCTGGCATTTGTATTTATTGTTGTCATTATGTATAGAAAGAATACTTTTAAAGCCCATTTTCAGGGATCTGTTCACCTGCTGTCTGCCAGGTCTTTGTCTGCCATATCTAATGGCTATTTGATGCCTACTTGGTGTCTTGTGATGAAGCCAGTGTGTTTTCAAGGTGAGGAGATATTGTCAAAGCCCTTGAACGTTCCCCGGGCTTTGATTGGCAGGCGTTGTCACAGAAGATGAGAAACGGTGGGAGTCACACAGCAAAGAGAATCTATTACCCACAATGGCAAGGCGTGCTTTCACAATGTGTCAGTGCAGTCAGCCATCTTGCTCTCTCCATGTCTGTGGAATAGTCCCCATTCAGTGCAACGAGGGAACAGCTTTCAAGTTTAATTTTTGTGGCTGCCATAAGTAATGTTATTGATGCTTTATACTTGGAGTTTCATACTATGATAAATTATCGTCTAAAACCAAAAAACAGTGAAGCATTCATCAGCGGCTGTGTATAATCCATTTTATGATTTGTGACAGTTGAGATTAAAAAAACGCAACGCAAATGGCGTCCTGGTAAAAAAAAAAAAAAAGGAAATATAGAACTCAGAATTCAGCTGAGCCCTTGTGGAGTTGTGCTGATTTCCTCCCATTTCAAAAGCCTCCTTAATACAGAGAAATTGTGAGAGACTCCGTTGCAGTGAGAGAAGGAAGCTTGTTGATCAGCCAAGCAAATCAGATCTTGATATTTGAAGAGTGGAGTTGTGATTGCTAATCACTCCACTGCTGAGTTTTAATTAGAAGACTCATAAGCATTCTGTCATTTCTCAGCAAAGCATAGTCAAGCATCAGAGGTACTTAAGAGAACAAATAATTAGTTTTCTTAGCAATAATGTCTATGAAAAATCACAGGATTTTGTACTACAGATTAATTTCATGTACTCACGTTTATAAAAATATAGCAGCACACTTGTATGAGCTTGTGTGCTTTGCATGTTATCATAATTTACGTCCTGACCTTATTAAAGGATGAAAAAGACAGACTTGGAGTACAACAGCCATTCATGGACACTTTTGTGCTTATCACTACAAAAAAGCCTGAA
Organism: Helostoma temminkii; assembly: GCA_900302695.1. Taxonomy (NCBI): domain Eukaryota; kingdom Metazoa; phylum Chordata; class Actinopteri; order Anabantiformes; family Helostomatidae; genus Helostoma; species Helostoma temminkii. The sequence goes on along the minus strand of OMLM01014035.1, from coordinate 182,706 downwards.
TCTAGTCTTAAAGTATTTTCTTGGAGATTGTGCTATAGATTGCACTGAGCTTATTTTCAATAGGTAGGTTTCTGTCCTGTGCTCCTAAGACCTTTGTTAGGACATTTTAATTACAGCAGAGCTGGGTGTAATTGATCTAGGCTTAGAGGGATTTCACTGTCAATGAGAATGAGCCTGGGCGTTAATACAGCCGAGCCGGGCTGGTGAAGACAAGAGGATATGTGTCCTCTCATGGACGATGCTTTAATTCAGCCAGGCTTCTGTCCTTTATGTGAAATAGTTAAAAAAAAATGTTACAGGATGGACTGACTTGATGATTCAGAAGTTTCTTCCTCAGCCTTTGCTTTAATATATCTGTTGCCAACATTGTTGCCACCTGAAGTGTCCCCTTACGGAGCACTTTCTTCATGGTTCTGTGTTGTCACCCACAATCTTTAAATTTTTATAAGGCTGTTAGATAATGCTTCTCGATGAGGGTGAATTATTGATGGTCTTGTTCGTATGAGTGGGACCGGGCAGGCTTTTAACTCTCTGAGCTGGTGGGTCTCTTATCCGGTAACTAAGGGACACCGCACAAACACCCAAAGGAATGATGTACTGGAGGAGGAAAAAGACAAGAGGCAGGGCCCTGAAAAAAAAATAAAAGAAGCATGCATCCTTTACACTACTGTTGGGTTAAGCCACAGCATAAGGAAAACTTGGCAGCAGAGTAAAGCATCACATCTACAGAAGCCCTTTCTGTGTCTTTGAAGCATTGAGAGGTGCTATGGTGGCTGTGTATTTGCTTCTTATATTTGTTGATTTATAGAGGAGTACACACGGTCCTCTGACTCTGCTGTTTTATATTTTGTAGGAACAAATATTTAAAGTTCAATGCTTTTATTAAAACAAGACGCTTAGTCAATGATGTGCTTTAATGTGAAGCATTCAGGTGAAGAACAAAATAAGTGTGTGTGTGTGTGTGTGTGTGTTGGTGTACGATAGAATAATTAAACTGTGGCCACTAGAGCTGAAACAATTGATTATTTGATTAGTTGATTGAAAAAAAATTTGCGTGCAGCTGTTTTGATAGTCAATTCATTGTTTAGGCACTCAGTCTCTGGCTTTCGGCTGGATTTTATTTGTAAAATGAATATGTTTCTAGTATGGACTGTTGTTCAAGCATATCAAAACAATAGGGCGCCCTGGGAACATGAGACAGTTGTTTTTCAGAGTTTTGTGATGTTTTCTAGACTAAATGATTGATAAATTAATGGTAAAAAAAAGCTAAAAAGAAAGTGAAAATAATTGTTTGCAGCTACTGATGATACAGTCATAGTCCATGTGTTTTTCCTTAATGTTTAAAAAAAATGAAAAAGTTTTTTCTTTTGTGATGTCACTTTATTGTTATATCCTTGTTCCTAGGCAATATAAACAGTATTTGTGAACATATTTTGGGGAAAGAAATCACACAGCCACAAGTCTAATATGTTTTTAACAGTCAAACTGAGGTTGGAGCTTCACCTATGACCCTAAATGATAAACCATAATGTGCTACAAAAGCAGAATGATTCTTTCTCTTTACACTGCACACATTGGTGGTCTTCAGTAAAGCTCATCCTTAACTGCTAAATGTACACCCATACATCCTGACAGCTGTCCTGATTCTCATAGCTTGCACTTTCATCATTGTTCAGTTTCAATCTCTATGCACCCGTACGGCCCTTCATTTTGCATTTCAATGGAGTGAGCTGAGCAAACTGCTAGAAAGAGTGGTAAAGCGTATAATTTGGCATACTAAAATTCAGCTGTGTTGTCCCTTGAGCTACATTTTAGATCCTATTTTAACATTTATTTGTCTGTTTTTAAAATCTCTGAGATTTGATGCATTTAAGACATGAAATCCAGCCAGTGTTGCATTCCAATGTTGGATCGACATTTTTGGAAAGCATTTGTAGTTGATAAAAGTCAATTTTTTGTAATTATGTTGTATTTTTATCCATTCTGGCTGCTTGTTAATGTTAATGTTAATGTTAATTGTTTTGTAACAGCAGATGATGAGTCTAACTGCTATGAGTTAGCTTAAGTGAGAGATATTTTAGGTCTACCAGTACACCTGCAGTGGTATATCTTTCAAAATGAAAATGGAGTGGTTTACAGCTGAATCAGGGGTAGTTAGTCTTAAATAATAACTGTGAGACTGTCTGTGTAAATACAGAACAAAAGAAAGTAATTATGTACAAAGAAACAAGAAAAACAAGAGCAACCAGCTCCCATTTCCCACTGGAAAATACTGCAGATTGATGCCTGTGTCTTGGTTTCCAAAGGAACAGACAGAGTGGGTGGACAAATTAAAAGAAACCAGTACTGAGAGACGACTTTGAATTGAAAACAAGCTCAAAACCCGCCCTGGCCCACAGTGTGTGTGCATATTAAATCCATGGCTCATTTCCAACTCAATACACCCAATGGTAGAGCTGCACTAAGTGGCTAAGAGATATTAGCTTGATATTTTCAGCCTTGGTGAAATACCGTGTCTTAACAGAAGGATTTTGCTAATCAGAAATAATCAGTCTTTAATAAATCATTTTAGGTTTGGACAGAACAGCACAGTTCAATACTGAGCGTGTTTAATGATGTTTTAGACAAATTTAATTAAAATATAAGTTTCAGGTCAAAAAAATTAGGTCAAAAACTGCCCCTGTTATTTTAATGCTCTTTCTCAAACATTAATAGAATATTTTAAATGGTCCTTAATTCCCAACCCAGTGCACAAACATGGACATTTTGTTGTCACATATCAGACACACTTTTTTTTTGAGATCTAGCAAAACTTCAGCTGCTTCTGCAGGAATTGGTATCTGGTTGAATTTTTAGTTATTGGTCAGCTTCAAAAGAAGCTGCTCAACACAGTTTAACCTGAAAATGCGGAAGTATCAGCTCTGAGCAGTCATTGCTTGAATTACCATGAATAATTAAGACGGCAGTGGGAACAGACTGAAGACTTCTGACAGCACGTCAAAGTGCTGATTTTTACATAAGATTGGATCAAATCACCTCAACCAGTAGATAATTATCACCAAATTTGCAGTTTCCCACAGCTCTGTGAAGCTTTTCAGTGCATTGTTATGGTTGGATCACTGTTATCGTTCACTCTCACTGCTCCCTTAGTTTAATTTTCAGCCACAGCAGGCATTTTTTTCTCTGTGAAAATGCTCTAAATACTAACTGTACACTACGTGCTCAGCACTAACTGGTGATTACAAAGGGACATGTATTGCTAAAGAGCAAAAAATTTTGGCAGAAACCAAATTAAATCCACTGATATATTTTACCTATATGAAAAATAATGTATCGTTCAGTGAAGAAAAGCTGATTTGAATTTGAGTTCACTGACCTATATGAATTCATACTAAACACTGTGACCTCAAAATCATGACATATTTGACACTTCAGCTAAATATCTTTTTGAAGCAGGTATTGATGATAGAGATGCCCTTTAGAAAACACAGTTTTGTATAAAATGCTAAATACTAAGAAACTGAAAAACGTTTCTCTCACAGCAGAAACCAGAAAATGTCTGCTTGACTATTAAACATGGTTGTGAGTCCATAATAATATTGGCAGCCATCTCATGGGACTCATCAACACTTGCAATTATTCCACACAGTTGTGTAGCTATATGAGGCAGTTTTACAGGACTACAGTAGCTGCACCCTGTGTTGCAATGGTTACATGAATTTAATGAGATTCCCTGTACGGCTTCTCCCATCTTCAAACCCAAACATTATTTAAGATCATGGGAAATCCTGTAGAACAGCGTGTAGAGCCGAGTCAAGCTCTCACACTCCAGAGACTTAACTAGTGTAAGAAAATTACATTTTTCAGCACTTGTGAATGCTGAAAAATGAATCTTCATATTTATATATTAATAGTTTTTTACTCACTATACCTCATCTACATTAAACATTAGTGCATTGAGTTGTAGGTGTTTTACACAATTTAGTCTTTTTTCCTTATTATTCTGTATTGTGTTTATCATGTATTATGTGAGTGCACAGTGGGAACTAATCAGAATTCAGTATTAACAGATATGAATGTCATTGAATTCTCTTATTACATATTGTGATACCGTTTTACTGTATCGTGTTGTTTTTATTTTGCAAAGAGTTTTGCCTGATGCAATACATAATATTGCAACACAATTAATTGAGTTCATTATAATTAAGGAAGTAATTAAGGGATGCAGTTAGTGATTAGTTTCACTGATTAATTAATTTGCTGCTTGTTTAATACTTTCTAATGATATAAAACATAGGAAAACAACAGATATTTTGCTTAAAGAACGCTTAAATGGTAGACTTATTTTCAAAATAGTTGCAGATTATTGATTTGCTAATTGACCAAAAACTTAATTGAGTCACATCAGTTTAGATTATTTATACATTTGGATTAATTAAGATTTGTTATTTAAATATATATACACTGACTTGTGAGTTTATTCAGGACAACATGTTTTTATGTATATATTTGGTTGAAACACTGGAAATTCAAATTCATGGTCATTTTGGAGGCTGTAGTATTCAGGCTTAACTGATGTTGAAGTTCAAGTGTACTGTAGGAAAATATTTTTTATTGTGATATTGATTTCAGCCCTAGGGTAAAATGTGACTATTGGGTTTTATTGCTTCACACATGAATCTTGAGCTTATAGCATTTAACAAACATAGTACTCAAGCAGAAAAAAATCAATAACCAGCACACTGCTTCTGAGGTCATATCACAACCCTGAATTAATTAATGCTTGTCACTCACTAAGGACACTGAATGAATAGAGACCACACAAACTATCCCCAGATTGACTGGAGCTCACGCACTGATCGTGCGTATGTAATACAAAGCAGCCTGGGGTTTGGACAGAAAATGAACTTTTAACTTTGGAAAAAACTTTAAAGTTCAAAATGAACTCCTCCTACGAAAACAGTGGATGGATGTATTAGTATTTGTATAGTGAGCCATAAAGTTGTCACTTTGGCGAAACAGTCACATCATTAAATTGTTTCCAGTTGAAAGAAGTCATATTGCTTTAAATGGCTTCTAAACTCAATAAGGAAATGCAATAAGCATGAAGTGTAAATGAGGATGTCAGGGGAGACATAGCAGCTTTGTTGGAGTGATGTAAATGTCTGGTTAAGAGGTAATGTTCTGCTGATAAAAATAAAGTCTATCAGACAACATATTTTAACTGGTGACATAACAGCTGCAGGAATACCAGGCGGAATGGAGATGCTTATATTACTGGCAGATGTGACTTAATTATAGCAGGTGTCACAGGAGGTTAAAACGGAAAGGGTCTAATGTGTGTTAAGTAATGACTGGATTAAGTGACGACGCACTGAGACTTTTCTTGATGACACAGTAGATGTAAAACTTAGGTGTGACATCTACATTGATTCTGCATGATCATATTTACATTTTATAAACTAAAGTCACTTTATTGTCTTGATGGTTCAGCTTTCTTTTGTCCTGAGTTTTCTGCCGTCTGAGACTCCATGTAAGTCCACAAATGCATCTAAAGCCTGTTTCTTTGTTAAAACAATAATTATGTATATTCTAATGTACAGTTAGTACACTAAGTATTACTATCAGTTTGAAATGAGACAAATACTTTCTAAGTAAGGGTACCAATGCAGTATTTTTACATCTATTTTGACTTATTTTAATTAGCAAATAATCTCCAAATCATTTCTCAATAAAGTGACTAGTGATTTATAATCATCAGAAAATAGTAAACAGTAAAAAATTTCCTGAAAACAAGCTGACGTTTTTATATGTAAAATCACTTCAATGACAAATTCACAAAATACCTGGTGATTTTTTTTTGGTTAAGTACTTGATAAAGCGTCTAATCATTGGAGCTCAAGTAGGAGGTCTCTGTCAATGAAAACTAAACCATATTTAAGTAGCGTCAGTATTAATAATACCAGAATAAACACTGTTGATTCTATTTAAAACACTATCAATAATGTGGAAGGCTGACAACCAGTTTAAAAAGAACTTATGCTATTATATTGATATTAATACTTAAATGTACAGTTTGCCCTCATATGCAATCAAAAATTAGTTTTGTGTTACACTGCCGACTACTTGCTCCCTCCTCTCTCAAGGACTGGTGGTGTTTGTATATATTTGTTATTAAAACTTGGTGCTCTTTACTTTTGGGAGCGTATCACAACTTGTCACTTTGTCATTGTACCCCATGGATGGGATTAATTTTACAGGGGTGTGATGGGGGGTGTTGAGCAAATGTAATCAAAAATTGGTCATGTCTTTAAATTTTCACCCCATCTGAATCTTGCCATGTCAGCAACTTGTGTGGATTTTCGAGCTTGGCCAAATCAGAGACCTCCCGTGCCCAGCAGAAATAACCATAGATAAAACCTCAGCTAGTCCCATCCAAAATGACAACCTGAGATAGTTTGCACATAATGTGTCATTTCCTTTGGGGAGAAAAGGACTCTGCACACGTTTTGGCGTTTACCCAAACTGAGATCACTCTGGTCCAGATGCAGCATTTCCTCTCCCTCACTGTTTTGACATTGTTTAAATAAGTTGCAGAAGTTATGTTTGATTATTATAATACATATTTGGTGCACATGAATGGAGTTCTGTAATACTGATTACACAGATTTGTCCTTGCCTGAATGTTGCTCATTAACTCAGATGTTATATATTAGAAATCACTTAGGTACATGTTTGCAAACTAACCCAGCCTGAATGGGGCTATAGTGTGTAAAAATTTAACATCGTGTCAACTTGTTTCCCCCCAGAAGCTGTGAACATCACCTGCTGTGAAACGAGTTGAGGGAGTGAATGAATTTGTTGTGTGTACTGTGGGTTTAGATTGGGGCGTATTTTACTCGTAAAAAATCTGCTTTAACAATAAAGTGAGCTGGAGGTGAGCAGTGTGTGTGTGTGTGTGTCTGTGTGTGTCTGTGTGTGTGGATAAAAAGCATGCAGAGGAGTGCTAGAAGTATGTGTGGAGGAGGTGAGAAGTGAGGCTTTCAGTAAAATTATAAAGAGACTGATTGAAAGGAGAAACCTCTCTTTTCCATGTCAGTGTTGAGCTACTTTCTGCTCCTCTCCAGTGACCCTACTGCTTAACCAACTGCTCTGAGGTCAGTCTATTCATTTCAGTGCCAACCTGAAACGGCTGCTGAGCTCAGAGTAGCCTGTAGCAGAATATTACTGAATGGCTGTGACATTTTAGTCACTTTTCCCTGACATATTTTTTACTTTTCAGTAAAACAAGTTTTTGCTGAATCTGCCTTTACATAATGCTCAAGTGTAGAATACAAATGTATATATCCATTGCTAGTAGCATAATAGTTTTGTCAATCAGCTATCAAGCAAAATACTAAACATGGATTGTTTGAAGCTTCTGAAACTTGTAGCAGTAGTCATGATGGGGTAGGTAGCACATTTACCTAAAAATGACAACAACACACAATTCCCCAAACAAACCCGGAAACATACAAGCTGAGGCACAAATAGCATAATTTTCTATCACCTCTCAATCTGTTTTTATGCTCTAAAATCAGCCTTAAAAAAACATGTAAATTGGTTGTTCAGGAAATGGTTTTGCTTTTAAAACTGCCAATAAATCTATTTTAGACATGAAAAGATTACTACTGCTTCACAATGTAATGTTCCGCTTGTAAATTAAATATCTTTGGGTTTTGCTCAGTCAAAAGAGACTATTTCAAGACGTCACCTTGGACTCTTGAAAACCTACATTTTTCACAATGAATAGACTAACTGATTAACTGCCAAATTGTTAAAAAAAATCTGTTCTAAAGCCAGTTTTACATTTGACAGACGCATTGAGATAATAACTATGATGATGAGTTCTTAGGCAGGTTGAATTATTTTGGTGACAGCTGATTTCAGCTGATTTCAAACTGATTTCAACCACAGACTTTAACAGAAACATCTACTCTTACACTCTTTTCTGAGTGTCAGCTCCTACACACAGCTTCTTTTGATACCTACACACCACCCTCTCTTCTTTTTGCTTGACACTAACCTGGTTGTTCAGCCTGGGTCTTCTTTGTTCTCTTCACTTTACTAAGCTTCTTTGCTCAC